>WYDI02001029.1:0-15722 GCA_009867235.2 Psittacus erithacus
ATGTACAGAAAAATTGATGTTATACCTATAAAGAAAAATCTTAGCCAGAAGGTAAAACCAGATTAAAATTTAAATTAAATAATAATAAAAGGAATTTTGTTCATTACAACACATATTTAGCTCACGAGAAAATGACTTTAAATTATCATGAAATCTGAACTAAAGTTTTGAGACTAGAGATTATTATTAATTGTGATTTGTATTAAGATCTGGGGTTATGTTTCTGAGAACAACACATATTTAGCTCACGAGAAAACGACCTTAAATTATCATGAAATCTGAACTAAAGTTTTGAAACTAGAGATTATTATTAATTGTGATTTGTATTAAGATCTGGGGTTATGTTTCTGATCTTAGCAATGTAACTAAACATGTCCTGTCTTAGAGCACTCGCACTAGCACTAAAGTATGCCATAACCGAAGTAATGCCATCACAGATCTCTGCTCCTTCAGTTCATATTTCTTTATGTCTATTACACCTCCTTTTGCAATGCTCCTTGAAATATAAATCTTCCACCTTTCTTTTCTATTATTCGTAACTGCAAGTATAGATGGTAACGAAGTCCCAATTTAATTTTCTAATTCTAACATTGTCTTCCATAACTTTTAGAGCAACTTCCCTGAAGTAATCTTTTTGATGTAGCTTTTCAGTTACCATGAATAATTTTATAATTGGGTCCAATCTCATTAGATATGAACTAAAATCTGCAGGAATACATCACATATAACCTTACTGATGTTACTAAGAGCAGAATACTTTGAACAGATTGAGAAGATGTGTCCCTTGCCATGATGGGAGCAAAGTAAAACCCCTAGTCAATAAAAGACCTTAATTTATTTCTGAAAAAAAAAAAAAAAAAAAAAAAAAGTCTTTTCAATCAACTTTTAGTTTTCTCTTTTCCTCATAGATTTTTTTTATGACCCTTTTTAGTTACTCACCCACACCTCAGCAAGGCTTTTTATCTTCGGTAAATTGAATATATATTACTTTGACCTGGACAGCTAGGAGAAATGTATAAGCCTTAACTTTCTCCCATGTATGTGAAACATTGACATTAACTTTGGAAAAAGTCTTAGCTGGAAAAAAAAAGGAAAAAAGCTAGAGGAAAAGAGTCAGCAGGCTTTTTAGCACTTTGAAAAATTTATTTCTCCTTCAACATATTGTCAGCCTTTTTCTTTTTGCTTTTTATCCCTCTTCCACTGCAGTTTAATGGAGGATATTGATGGTTTGCTGTTTTGCCTGTAAGAATTACATATATATCCTTTTGTTGCACAAAATGAAGACTGACAATATGAAGGAAAAGTGGAAAAATGATACTTCCTGGATGATGCTTTCCATACCCACAGCACAGATTCTGAGAAATAGTTAGACCATAATCTACCGATCAATGCAAATAATTGCATAGTGGCAAATAATTCTGCACATTTGTTCTCAATTCTATTTCAATATAATTTCTGTATGTTTCTGTTACAACAGTTGTTTGCATTTTATATAATGAACTCTTCAGGCAGAGTTCAATTCTAGTTGACTGAACATTACCAGATTCTGGAAATTGTCAAAGCGTAGTTTTGATCAGCTCATGACATATGTGAGTGCAGGCAAAAAATGAAAGAAAAGTAGGTTAGATGATAATTTATTGGGTCAGATTTAATTCATTACTAGACCATCAGCATAAGTTATTTTGATCTAAGATTTCCTCATCACACCCTCTTAAAACTCTTCCATATTTTTTTCAAATTCACTAAATTAGAAATCAGAATCCAACTATTTTAAGAGAGTGGTCTATCGACCACACTTTAGAGCCAAACTTACCCTATTAACTTTCACCAATTTCTATTTTAAATGCAATTTGAACCAATTCTTCTGGGAAGAATGGTGTCAGGATGCCCAGTGTTGGAGGAGTATTTATAGGATAAAAGTCCTAATTCCTGTCAGAATGGATTTAAATCTCAGAGTCTTCTAAAATGTGTGGTTGCCCAGAATATTGTTGCGCTGTTCTTTTATTTATACATATAAATGTTTGGGTTTTCTTACTGAAATTCAGCATGGGAAAAGAAGTGTTCACTATAGAAACAGATATCAGACAACTTAATATATATTTTTTACAAGTTATTTTTGACATAGCGCTCTACAGTAGTACTGTTGTAGTATTGCTAGGCCTAAATTATGTGAACTGCCTTTTTAAAATCATGCGAACATTTCCAGTTCAGGAAAAAGGTTAGAAAATAATTTCTATGGAAAAGAATAGAAAATAATTTCTATGGAAAAGAATAGAAAATAATTTTAGAAAATAGAATAAAAAATAATTTCTGGCTAAGAAAATAATTTCTATGGAAGAGTTTCTACGTAACAATTTCAGAAGTACAAGTGTTTAAATAAGTTCAAAAGGGATGAAGAAATAAAAATAAAAAGCTAAGTGTGGAATACAAAATGCTTCACATTCAAATATCCCCTTTTAAAGTCCAGTCTGTGCTGTCTGCTTCTTGACTGGGAAAGGAAATAATAGGAATTCAATAGCAATTCTCTATGTCCGTATTCTCTTGGGATCTATTCCACATTTTTCACAGCGGTTTACTAATTACTGCTTTTATCTGAAAAGTGAGTATGAGGTTAGGAGACCTTCTTCAGTTTGAGAAAATTGGAGTACAAATTTTTCATACGCCCCACCTAACAGTGGTCATTAATGACACAAGCAGAATCATTTTCCTTCTCGCCGTCTCTGTTTCTGATCCTACAACAGTACAACAATTCCACTCCTTATTCAGGGGCTGGGTACTGTGCTCTGGTGTGAATTGGCTTGAGAGGTGGGACCTTGCAAACCTCATGAAGTTCAACAGGGCCAAGTGCAAAGTCCTGCACTTTGGTCAAGGCAATCCTAAGCACAAATACAAAGCCAGGTGAAGATTAGATTGAGAGATGCCCTCAGGAGGACTTGGGGGTGCTGGTTGACAGGAACCTCAGCATGAGCTGGCAGCATGCACTTGCAGCCCAGAAAGTTCCCGACAACTGGAAAAAGGGAAATGTAACCCCAATTTTTAAGAACGGGAAAATGGAAGATCTGGGAAAATACAGATCAGTCAATGAGTTGGCTGGTGATAGACAACATGGGTTCAACAAGGGGAAATCACGTCTGACCAATTTGGTGGCCTTTTATGATAGGGCCAGAACTTATGGATAGGGTCAGAGCAGTTGACATTGTCTACCTGGACTTGTGCAAAGTGTTTGACACTGTCCCACACAACATCCTTGTCTCTAAACTGGAGAGACATAAAAATCTTCAGCTGAGATCACACCTGTATCGTTAACTGTAGTGCTTCCCTCAGCATGGCAATTTCACTTGGATGATTAGTAATGTTACACTGCATTTGGTAGACAGCACATTAGGCACATTGATGGATCTTTGCATAAAGCATATTAAGAGATCAGAGTCAGACATCTTTAGTTTTAAAACTCATCCATATACAGCCTGCTTCCCTCCCATGAGGTAAAGCTGATACACGAAAAGCAGACAGATTTTTGTGGATTAGGTTGACAACTCTTTGTCAGGGAGGCTTACTGAGGGAAAGGCAGATAAAATAATCTATTCCACTGAGAGGCAACCAACGGCACAGCATTAAAAAGAAAAGGAAACAAGAAAAAATGAAATACATTAATCAAGACACGTACATTCACACTCAGGAAGGTTATGTGCCTACCCTTCAACACAATTTTGACTTGTGTGAGTAATTAAAGTCACACATATCCTTTCTAGATAGGTGTTGTTGCTGGGGGCATGCTGTGCTGTTAGTGGGAAAATTTTGACACACATAAAATGAAAGCTCCCATCACAATTTGAAAATTTCCTAGGGATGGAAGATTTTGAGGTTCCTCTGAATTATTACCCAGGCATGATAGAAATCAGATCCACTCTAATATTCATTTATTTTTTTTCCTTATTTTAAAGTATTATGCAAGAAATTAGATCCTGTATTTGCATGCATTTTTTTTCATCAGTGTATATTTTTCTTTAATTGCAGCAGTCAGAATCTGATTTCCCTTTGTGGAAACAAAAATAAATTACACTTTTTTAAGAGATCACTTCGAACCTAGTACTTCCTTCTGCACACTTCTGCTCTTTTTCAAGTTTTGGTTGGACAAATTCGATTGGATAACTTTAATTTTATTTGATAGTAATACTTCAGTGTTGACATAGGCATAATATGCATTTTTTTCCTCCCTGAATAAAGTCAATTTCTTTCATTCACCTTCTCCTTTACTTCTGTAGTTATATTCATCAGACACTTAATAGATATCACTTAGTGCATCTTTGTTACTGATGATATGAATACATTTTCTTGGTCAATAAAATGCCAAGCCACACATACATTACATCTTTCTGAAAGCAAAAGGCAAAACAAACAAAGTCTGACTGCTGAGTCAGTGCTTCAGGTTTCAGCGAGATTGACAAGGAACTGAGGTATACATTAGTTCTGTAGATTTTCTAGAGTTTGAAGGACTGATATAGTAATAAATGGTCTAGGGGACCTTGGAGCGCTCAAGGTCTTTCCAGGTGGCATGCTGGTAATTTAGAGACATGGGATACAAATGGAGGTGTCAGCTCTATTCTTTCAGAAGGACATGCTCTAGATGTCAAGGATGGGGACCTCAGAGGAAAGATTTAACAGCTGAACCTTGTTATGTGCACTGTGATAATCTGGTCTATTAATGGACAAAATAAAGGTGCCTTTTCTGCGTTCTCCCTGCTATAATTTCAGGTTCTCCAATGACCTTTGTTTTGTGCTGCCATTCTTAGAAGAGAAAGCCCCAACAATTTTATCTGACAAGTCTCATTTAAGAAATAAGATTAATGGTCCAGTTGAATGTGAGTTGGTTTAGTGTACAGTTATAAAGATAACAGCAGTGAAACATTTCCTGTGTTCTGGAATTCTTGTTTTTCCTAGGGTATTCATGTAATTTTCTCAGCAGCTCCACCTTTTTAATCAGAGGTATTTCTCAGAATGATAAATTATCTGAAGGTTTATGACTGTGTAAGTTCCCTTCCTTAGTGATCATAGTGAGCCCAAATCTTATGATCTTTAAAACAGAAGATACATCTCTTAATTTGTCTGCCGTTAATATCAGAGTATGTCTACAAGGCATTTGTCAGAAAGACAGATAACCAAAGGAAATTGCAGATTTAAAAAAGTTAAAGGTATAATGAGGGAGGATGTAGATTGCCTTTCTTGATAGGAATTAGATGTTCTCATTTGAAGGAACTGTAAATCATTAAATGAACTAGTGTAATTTTCTTATAGAGATAACCCTTACGCAGCAAAAATCTCAGTCATTATGAACAACTACACAGAACTTCACAGTTTCTGCATTTCACCTTTCTACCAGAGGTTATCAAGGGGGACTTCAGTCTCCCTTGTTATATTCCCCAATTCAAGTGCCCTTTTGAACTGCTGTCTTGAAATTTAGAGCAATCATTAAGAATGGATTGTTGACTGCAGGATAGGAGAAATATGACATTTGCCATTTTTATCATAGGTCACTAAAGGTCAATTCTACAACAATGTCTAATATCAAGCAGGAAGTAGTTTTAAGTATGAAGTCAAGTCCTCAATTTGAAGTCATGAGCTCATTTATTATCACCAAATAATTGTAATGAACTGAGAAACTGTGTCAGGGATAATCACATTCTATCTACTCAATATCATAGACAATTTCAAAATAATCTGTCAAAAAATGCATGTCAGGCATTTATTAATCACCCAGATAAAATTTGTTATTGTGTTATCCACCACAACTTAGACATGCTGTTTAGGTGATCTGTGGTCTAAACATATTGCAGAGTGATATTTGGGTGGATCAGTGTGAGTGCTGATTCTTAAGTCTTGTGAAATGGATATTTAATGCTTTACTGAAAGCATGCCTCTTGGCCATAAACAAATTGTTTTTATGGTTTTGTAGTGATCCTGCCATCTATCCAAAACTTCCCTAATTTCAGTAATTTCCTTTGAGATGAGAAAGCAATAATTTAGTTCCTATAAGCATAAGTGCAGTATTAGTAAGAATATATGTTATGTGTATAATATTTAACAGTAAGAACTAATGCCTTTTCAAATCCGCCTTTTTAAAGAACTCTATAGTTTAAGATACTGTAATATTGCTCTTACATTCATTTTCACTTCAGCATTCATTTTATCTAAACAGACTGCCATCCTGGTGGAATGATTAAGGATCATCTTGGGGAATTTACAGTTCAGATAGATATAAAAGAAAGAGCTGTCTTTCTCTTTTAGTCAGTGCCACGCTGATAAAGGCATGCTCCACTGCTGTGTTGAGAAGACAGGTGTTCTGACATACCTCCTTTCTACCCCACAAGCCAGCACTTGTATCAGAGGCTTCATGTGTGAGGAGATAGGAGAACTTACAAGGAAAAGGAATTGTGAGGTAAGATAATAAAGAACTTTTCTCTTAGGTCTGGCAACTGATGTCCAAATTCTCAGTTCCAGGAGGGAACAATGTATTATTCATAGGAAGTCTGTGAAAGGGGTATGCAAAATAACAGTGATATTCAAGGAAGCTTAGAATCAGGTATTATAAAGTGGTCTTAAAGAAGATATTTTTTACTTTCTCTAATGAAAAGGTTTCACTGAGAATAAAAAACAGGTTTGCTTTCCATAAACTCTGTTTATAGATCTTTGCATTTCATCTGGTTAGGCATTACATTTCCGTTTCTCACCATCTTTACTGTGTAAGGACCTCTGGTATTTCATTTATGTCTTCCTTTGATTAAGCATCTCCCAATTGGTCAGCTACATCAGCAGAAGATATTTTTACCTGCTGCCTCAGAAATGTGATAATTTTATGTATACATGATTATTTAGAAAATATTTTTTATAATAAGTGGGAATCAAAACTGAAAAAAAACTTCAGCGGGAATCTGAAATTTAGGGTGCTACTTTTGAAATTATAACACATGCTTAGAAACTATTTTGTGGTTAGCTAAAAAGCAACTGGAGAGATGGTGGTTTTATTATTATTCTGCTTGTGGCAACATCATTGTAACTGCACCTTTCTAAATGAAACAAATGTTTTATTACATTTGCTAGTGCCCAAGCCCCACAGAAGAAAGATGTAGTAACTATAGCA
The DNA here is from genome assembly GCA_009867235.2 of Psittacus erithacus. NCBI lineage: Eukaryota > Metazoa > Chordata > Aves > Psittaciformes > Psittacidae > Psittacus > Psittacus erithacus. Next base: position 7,139 of record WYDI02001029.1, read on the forward strand.
GCAGATGGCTAAGTCTATGTGACTAGCAGCTGTTTCGTGTTATTATTTCTATCAATCAATGATAACTTTTAGCTTTATGCAGTGCTATTTTGGTCATGCCTATTTTTATTGTGCTGCCACATTAGAACATCTTATGACAGTCTGTTCCATGATAAGTGACAGTTCAAAGGCCATGGCAGTAGAAGGTGAGGTGTTTGTTGCCTGGATTATTAATGAAAATTAGGATTTTTTTTGTTACTATGACTTCAAATATAATCACGCACACAATTACATTTTTGTTTAATTTTGATGGTGGAAGCAGTGTTGGGTTTGTGGGAATAACAAGCAGATGTTCTTCCCTCATCCTTCCTCCCTTCCTGCCCACTGAACAGTGTATATTACTGACTAATTACTGTACTAGGATTTTTTTTTCTCTGATCCATAGACATGGAAACCTCTCCACACTTAACTTCTCTCCTTCCTTATTTGTTACTCCTCCTCATTTCCCTCTCAGTTCTTCATGAAGTACTCTGACCACCCACCCCCCAAAAAATGGCTCATAAGTTCAATGGAAGCTTTGCTGTATTCCTTTCACAGGCATATGTGTGATATTTTGAGCAATTTGATGTTTAACTTCTAGTGGGTTTCAATAAGCCTATAGTTCATGGGACACTAATGATCAGCTTCTCACATCAGTTCCTCACTAGCTGATGAATAAATTAAGGAGATAAATTTGCTTATCTACAAATCTTTTCTGTTGCCATTCTCACCAGGGTGGGGGCAAGGAAAATCTGATATTTATGTATCTGCTTGCATGGTTCTCTATAAATAAGAGCAAGCTCTGCTAGTGCTCATATTCATATCAAATACTATCTATCTGACATGTAGAACCAGCTTCCAAGTGTTAATAATAAAGATTTTAAAGCTGTTATTCAGTACTCAAAATCCCACATTTCTGGAGACAAAGTGTTAAAATCTGAAGACCTTTTGTAAAAATTATACTGAGTAATGAAAAAGCAACTTTTTTTCCTGAATGTTCATAGTTCTTGACTTATTAAAATATGCAAATCACTCTAGGACTTTGTTTAATTGCTGTTTCCTTAAACCCATCAAATCTTCTTAATTCTTCTTTTCTTTATCCTTAATTAATACCCAGTCCCTATTGGCTAAAGTATAACCCAGAAGACCTTAGCTTGTGAAATTCCCAACTTATTAAATCTAATTGCTACAATAATTAGCAACCATTGGCAAAATAGCCATCATACAGAAAGGACGAAGGCATCTAATTAACACTCTCAAAATGCTAAGCATTCAGTTCTTGATATTTTACCTTCCATTTCATGCCTTCATTTCTGGAGATGTATGATGGTTAGAAACAGCTAGGATGACACCAGTGTGGCAGTGCTCCTCTTGTGTTTTTGGCTCTGAATCCTCAAAGCCCTTGTGTCATGACTGGTCCAACAATGGTCTTACATTTTCAGACTAATTCACAGCAAACTCTTACTTCAAAAGAATTGTGATTATCATATAGTCAGTGAGAATAGCTGGAAAAGCTTAGTTGATAACCTGCTTTTATAGCTATAACCTTACAATAACTAAAAAATCCCTTAAAAGTCTATTTTAAAGAGTATGCTTCAAATTCTGAAATTAACTACCTAAATTGGGTTTGAAAACATTCAATTTGACAGTCCAAGGGCTCATCTTCATACAATTCTTAAACAACAAATGCTGAGTTTCTTTTCTAACAAGGAAACTTTTACCTTACCTTGTCTGGAGACACCGTGCAGGTAACAAGCTTTTAAAATCACTGTCAAAAAGACTGACCTGCTGAATCGTTTTTTAAAGCAAATATTTTATATATATATATATTGTAAATATATAATTATAACACTATAAATAGTGTGTTTTAACAAAAGTGTCAGCTGTAAAGTTAAACTGGAAAAAGTGCTTATATATATTGTAACAAAAGAATTTTTTGTGAAAAATATTGAAAAGGGAATATTTTGTATGTATCTGATAAGCAGCACCTTGTTATAAGAATAATGAGATTCTCAGCCAAATTTGAATCAAAAATAATAATAAATTCTGACTGTTTATGCAGATAGAGCTTTATTTGCAGACTTAGCCCAGCAATAATGGCTAATGGAAATATTTATAATGGCTTTAAAATAAGAGGGGCAACACTACCTGCATTTGTCAAGACATCAGCTCTAAGTGCTTTACAGTACTTTGGGATAGGTCTTGAATTTAGGAGCGTGTACATCCTATTAAATTCAGTGATTACTTATTACTTAAAAAATCAAGTACCAGGAAAACACAAACATTTGTATGAAGTATTTTAATATAGCAACAACTCTTTGAGATTACAAGTTAAAAGTTTCAGAAATATATTAAATTGGCTCGTAACAGTCAGAGTTAAAATACATTAAGTTGTAGAATGATCATATTTCTTTTGTATCTGTTATTATGATACATGCCACATGGAAATGCTCCCTCACTGAGGAAAGAAATTAATGCAACAAATCCTAAACACTCTCCACAGTGTAATTTAGTGCAACAATTCTGCACTGAAGAGTGAAATAATGTAAGTGCTCACAAGTGTACTATTTAAACGAAAAAAATGTTTCATAGACCTCAAGCCTGCTGGTAGTTACTTTCAATTTCCCTTTAAATATTAAATACTGCACTTTCAAGGCGGTGCAGTAACTTTCTTCTTTACTATAGTACAAGTTAAATATATGTAAACAGATTAGGTAAGTAAAGATTATTAAAAAATACATATATAAAAAAAATGTTCAGTGTCAATTCATTGTGGGCTACTTGCAGAAGATTTTGACATTAATTTATCAATATAAGCCCCAGAAAAGTATAGGACAATTTCCTTTCCCTAATGCAACCTTTTCAGATTAGCTGTAAATCTACCTTAAGTAAGAAACTGATCTTCACAATATTTGTTTTTATCCTCATCTATTTGAAAGCAGTTTTGAGGGTACAGGGCTTCATAACACCACAGCTGACTCTCTTTAGACTGCGTCCATCATTCAACCAGGTCTGCTAATAAAATCTGGCTTTGCTGAACTCATGCTAGAATCTTTTCTCTGGGCAACATTAGTCACCTTTAGAGTGGCTTTGCAAATGATTGTCTTGCCCTCTGCAATTAGCAACAAATATTGAAGGATAAGTTATTTAAGAAGATGATCAATAGGCTGGCTGGGAAAAATAATTTTTCATTTCACTCAAAAGTTACTTTAACTACAGGTTTGGTTGCTCAGTGCAAGAGAGAATGGCAGATAGCTAACTGTTTAGCTGAGTCATTTGAATGGGTGAGATTCAAATCTCTGCTTTCATCTGCACATGACCACTGTTTCCAGATAATGTTCTGATTTTCAGATGTGTCTACTCTTAAGAATTCACTTTTCACCAGAAATTATACCCTGATCATTAAAGGCCTGCCTTTTATTCAATTCAGTTATGGTTGGGCTATTCATAAAACCTCTTCCAGTCTCAAAAGAAAGCCTTGTGTTATAAATATACCATTGTGCTTCAAAATGGATTCTTATTGTTCTTATCAATTCATACATATATATATATGATGACAAAAAGATGAGTGGCTTTTAAAAATTATATATATATATGTATTAGACGCTGCAAATAAGACCTGGTCAGACACAGAAGCTACACCTCTGGTCAATTTATGATGATTTAGTCATTTAGTAAAAGTGCCAAAATATTTCTTCTCTTTAAGAAAACAGTAGATATGAGCAAATATTTGGTAATACTTTTTCAAAGTAATTAAAAAAAACCCAACCAAACAAATCTGGCCATTTCCTATTTAAAAAAAAAAAAAAATAAATATACCGGTGTTATTTCATATTGTGTTACAGTTGTTTGCATTGGAGAAGTAAAAGAGTACATGGATAGTAAAATCTATTATAATAGAAGAGCAGAAGTAGGTTTTGCGCTGGATTCATTCAAATGACATAGGTAATTTGACTGTATTTTCAAAAGGAAACAGCAATGATACTAAGAATCTTTCCTATGGCGTCAGTGAAAGTGTCACCTACAGAGTTGAAAAAAAGGAGCAAATCTTGCAAGGGAAACCTGATTATAGGGAATTATCATTTGGAAGGATGATAGAAACACAGTTTTGGTATTCATCTTTGCTATGACAAATGAAAGCAGCAAAAGATCATGTATATCAGTCACCAAAACTTTCTGTCAGAAACTGGGCATTTTAAAATCTAATGCATAAATACTCTGTAACTGGAGCTTGAAATGTTGAAAGTTGGAATTGTTGAAGTTAGCACTGTAAGGAGGTACCATTTGAAGTGGATAGGCAACTGATTCCACAATGAATAGCTGGGAAAATGTCTCTGTTCTTCCTTTTTGTGTTATCTCCTGGGTATGCCCTTGAGCAAATCAATTCATCATGTTCAAGTTTCCCTAGTTTTTCCCTTTGTATTTGGATTCTTTATTTTGTCTTTTTGTAATTTGGATGCTTTGTCTTTTCCAATTAAATTTCTATATTCATTTTTTTTCTTACTTCAGACAGATTCAAATTGAAATATGGTACTTTGATTTTCTAAAAATTAAATTGCCCTTAAAACATTCATTTAAAATAAACACTGAAGCAGCGAATGTGCTGCCCAGAGATGTTGCAGATGCCTCATTCCTGGTAACATTCAAGATCATATTGGATGGGGCTCTGAACAAAGTAATCTAATTGAATATCTCCTGGCTCACTGCTGGGACTTTGGGCTAGATGACTTTGAAAGACCCCTTCCAACCCAAAATATTCTATGACTCAATGATTCTAAATTCTCCATTGGCAAATTCTAAAAGCTACTCTAGTCTGCCAGTGCTGCTTTCACCTGTCCTTTAACTGGATTATCCTGTCACTCACTTATGATGGCACTTGTAAGAACTAGCTTGGTGCTTATCTGGCTTTGCAATGAAACAGTTCAGGGATAGAACTCCATGACGATATATGGGTACTGCATACAGGACAGAGTTTCAGAAGAACTGAATTAGATTGACTTATACTGTAATGGTTAAACTACTCTCATAGCATTCTTATAAAGTTATCACAAGTTACATATCCAAGGAATAGCTAAAATTAAATATACATCTTCACAATTGTCATTTGTAAGCTACAAATTCACAAGTTTCTTCTGTGGTCCCCTGACAAGTGCCAGCTGGAGGAAGATTCTTATCTTGATCAAACTGGAAAATGTCTGCCACAAATAGCCATAACATTCATAACAGAAACACAAAACATTTTTAACACCTTGTCCTCTCTGGTGGCTCACCATAGCTCACACATTTCATTTCAGCTGGTAATTCTGAACAGTACATAACAAAGGTTGTGGGAGCAAAGGAAAGTTTATGAAGTATATGTATCTCCATATATATCCAAGAGTATCTCCATGTGTTGTTAGAAAAGTTGTTCAGAAAACTGGTTTTCATGTCATGAGAATATAAGCTATATAACCACCATAGTTAATGTATACTTGAGTGTACATTAGAAGTAGGTTTTGCTCTGGATTCATTCAAATGAAGCAGATTTTTAATTTTGTTTTTATTTTCCCCAGACTGCTTTCCCTGGTCCCAATTATGGACAAGATTTGAAGCAGGGTTATATCCATTATGCAAAACACCTTCAATTTGGTTCATCTAATTAAATTAATCCATTAGCAAAAATAACATAATACAACATTAACCTGAATTGAAATTTCAGGGCAGTCATAAATTGAATGTGAACTTCTAATTGGACCTGAAACCAAACCAATTCTTTCTACATGACTTATTTTATACTTAGCTAAGTGAATCAGATGAACAGTCCTGAGCTAAGAACGTGTGCTTTTCCCAGCCTGCTGCTGTAGAATATCCTTAATCCTGCTATGTCAATGGTACGTCTTCTGTTTTATGTTTGGCTAGCATAAGAAATAGAAAATTTCGTACTGGAAGCACAGGCTAGACCTACTGTAATTTAAAGACCTTGCCTGCTTAGGCAAAATGTAGGATAAATTATTTGACTGGATAGGCCTGTGCTTCAGATGAATAAGTAAACCCTATGATCATAAACTAGACAGCATGTAGTATATGCATGAAACCACACACAAATAACCAGACACATGACAGTGATTAAGTTGCTTGAATTGTACTCTATAGGAGAACTAGCAATGTTTGAAAAGTTTTTAGTCAACACCACAATCAGCATCAAAGCTGACCAGCAAAGGCTCCAAGCAGATGTCTTATACCATAGGGACATTTTCTAGGTAAGACAAACTGAAGTCCATCTTGCTCCTTGGCAGTCGTTATGTTCATATTCCTCTCTGACTGCAATTGTGTCTGACAGAAGAGACTGTTTTCAAATGTGTGTGAGCGGCTCCAACTCCTGCAATAAATAGAGTAGGTGAAGATCTTTTAAGAATTCACATCCAAATTGACAGCTAAATCTTCTTCTCTCTTTTCCCTTGTCTGGTTCTCATCTTTGCAATCCTTATTTGTTCACAGCACATACAGTGAACACTGGAGTGTTAAGCAGTAATTGGATATTTTTTTTTTCTGATCAGTAGATTTTTGTGAATAATGGAAATTAGTTACCTGTATAAACATCATCTTCTGTCTGACATAGTGGCAGAAGCTCAGGGTTGGCTATGCATTTGATTGGTATATTTATGCAAAATAAATATTATTTTAATCGTACTTTAGTTGTAAAGCTCCCCATGACATCAATTGCTTTAATTTGTTCTTCACACCTTATGTCCTTTTTCCTAGGAGCAAAATAAAATGCATTTTTCAGGCATGAAGCTAGCATCAACTCCCCCAAAATCTACTCTCAAAAGCTCAAATGAATCACTGTGTTTTCAAGAATGAAATAATTGAACAACTTAACTAGGGTATCCATTTTTCTTCAAGGCACAACTTGCTTACAGCAAGCTCCTGGGTCTAAATCGCAGTCCTCTGGGAATATTAACAGTTACTTCAAGTTTTTCTTGAAATTGAAAAATAAAAATAAATCTCTAAGTGTCAGGAGCATAGTGATTCAGAGCATGTGCAAAACAACATCACTACAGTAATGAATGATGAATGCATTTTCTGGAGTTAATGCAAAAGTTGAAAGTAATTTCTAAACCCTATGGCGTCCAAGTACTGTGAGAAATTGAAGTATTTGATTTAGTATCTTCTTTATCAAGTCATCCTATAATAAAATAATTTGAATTGCGACCTGCAGTTCAAGACTGGTGACCAAACTGGTGAAAGAATAATCAATTCACTGCAAGTGTCTCTGAACATTATCAGAAATGAAGCGTGAACTTTATTTACAGTCCTTCAATTTGGGCACTGACATATATTACAGAAAACTGATTTGGATTTCCGTGCCATTTAGTAACAATGCCTAAAACCATCTAAAAGAGTTCTTTTCATCATATATTAGTTTCTTTTACACCCAAAATAATATTTGGGCTGTATTACTGGATATGATATATGAATCTTTGGTCTTAGATTTATGACTACAGAACCTTATTCCAGAAGATATAACCGTGGTTACCAAAACTTAGAAGTAGGTCAATTATTTTTGTGCACCAGTATGAAAAACTGTCCTAACATTGCAAAGCATCAGACAAAAAAGGAAGTTTTCTCCTGTCATACTTTTAACCACTATGTCAGCACCATAGGACTGTCTCTGTAAAAACTGAAACCTAATAGAGCAAATATTTCTGTGTCTTTTTTTCTTAGATATTTATGTTCACTTCAAAGACATTTGGAGATTTTGCTTCTTTACCAATAGTTCTGTGAATTGACTGTGAAAAATTTATGCTGGTTTACACAGCTTATTCCTTAAATGTATTCCTTACTTCCATACAATAACTTCTGCAACTAGTTACACATTTTCTTTCGTTGTAGGTATATGTGAGCCTCCTAATTAAAAAGCTGCCTACCCAAGCTATTTAAAATGTGGTTTCCTTCTTCTCCTTCTTCCTTTTTTTTTTTTTTTTTAAAAAAAAGGAAGTATTTTCTTATAAACAAAGCAGCATAAGCATAAGGCTATCACATGTTAGCGGGCCATGTGCTAACTGGTGTGGTTTATTTTATTCACTGAATGAGCACTCTGCATAGGTGAAAGTAAGAATCTGAGGACAGCTAAACACTGGATTTTCTCACCATATGAAAACACCTGTGTTTTTGCAGTTCAATCAACTGTGCCATACTCACAGTGTTCACCAGATCTAAAATATTCCCATTTCTTATCCGTGATATAATGCTCTAATGCCTATGTGTTGTGCTGCAGCATCAAGTACCGCTGGGAAAAGATCCAAGACTGTTTAATAAAGCTCTCTTTTCTCTTTTTTACACTATGTACTAAGTATACCAAATGGCTGCTAGTTCGTAAATACTTATTTTGTCCTGAATTAAACTTACTGCAAGCAAACAGCCTTCAAAGATAATATGCAGAAAAAAGCTTATAATTGTAAGCCAAAAATAATGAAAAAACTCACTAGTACAAGTGTAGGAAAATAACTAAGATTGGGGAAAATAAGGACATATGGCTTTGCAAAGTTCAGCTCAAAGGCTGGAATATTACAGCAGCTTTGACACT
>WYDI02001030.1:0-15126 GCA_009867235.2 Psittacus erithacus
GGGTGCTAGTGATGCCGACAGCAGTAGCCTGGAGAACATAAAGAAGGATTACAGAGCCCTGGGAGAGGTGGTTAGGGCTCTGGAGCTCAGATTGTCTTTTCATCAGTTCTCCAGGATACAGGAGAGGACCTTGAAAAGGCGAGGAGGATTGGCCAGGCTAATAAATGGTTAGAAGGGTGGTGCCATAGTCAGGGGCACGGGTATTTAGAACAAGGGCATGGTTTAGTGTGAGGCGTGCCTGCCTATGGCAGGGGGGTTGGAACTAGATGATCTTAAGGTCCTTTCCAACCCTAACTGTTCTATGATTCTATCATATAGTAATTTCAAAGAGGACAGTGGCACCCGATGAAGCTTAATTGTGTCCAGGTTGTTATATCATCTGAAAGCTACATAATTTTCACTTTCATCAAAGGCCTAAATCCCAGTTGCACTGTCCAAATAAAAAAGTTTCAAATTCGTAGGGACTGTAGGAAATCTAACACTGGATGGATGGAAAAATACAAGATAACAAAACCCCCCACAGTAATTCTTTAATGAAGGTTTTACATGAACATGAACCCATTAAATAATGTCACATTTAATGAGTACTTAAATAATACCATTAATAATGGAGTAATTGTACTTCTTTACAGAAAGAAGATCTATTTAACACTGTCATTATTTCCGGCAATGCAAATTATTGAATTCTGTCTTATTCTTGTTATTATTTTTTAAACATAAGTAAGCCAGAAATAATGAGTGAGAGCAACTTTTCCGGGAACTGCATTTAATTTCTGTTCTGTTAAAAATCCCCACACTGTCGCTCTCTCATTATATCAGGTGGGGTTACAAAATTACTATTGTGCTTACTGTTGTCTTGGAAATGCCTGCAGCTCGGCCATCTAACTCAAGCAGGATGGAATGGCATGGAATTTCACAGCAATTATCACCCCAAAGAAGAAATCTGTAATGACTTTTTGCCATGTATGTATTCACATTCACATATGGCTTTATCGCATGTAGTTTCATATACTGTTATCAATAAAATTAATATTCATTATGTAGTCTTCAAAGTCATAGTTTACACACTACAGTGCCACTTAGATAAACAAACCAATGTCAAACCAACCAAAATTATGGTTTTTTGTTGTTTTGTTCAGTCAAGGGAAAGAAATTACTTTTCTGAGTAAATGCTTCTTAGAGCAATGATGTTGTAATAAATTCTAAATTTGAAATTCACAATGTAATGATGAAAAACTGAACAGCTATGAAAAACAAATGTGTCAAGTTCAGTATCCAAACTAGTAACTTTCAGTTAGTCTAAATACTAACTTTTTTACTAAATAAGTTTCTTATCATACATAATTAGAGTTCTGATATTTGACCCCGTAATTTGCTATACAAGGTTTAAATTACTGATCCAAGGTAGCTAGACCATCTTCAGAAGTCTAATTAAAAAATGTGTTGGCTTTTTATGTAACCAACAACAAGCATTGATATTTCTCTCTGTGTATAGTTTTATTCTTATAAAATTTTGGAGGCTACCTTAACTTCCTCATCCATATTCTGAATGAAAAAAAAAACAAACCAGGATGTATTTGCTATTGCTAGACATCTTTCTGACTATTGCTCTTTTCTATTTGTACGCTTTAATACTCCAAATGAGGTTCTGCTTTGGTTTTGATACAAGCCACACAAAGACACCACTAAAGAGAAGCGGAGAAATTCCCCCATGAATCACAGGATAGTTAGGGTTGGAAAGGACCTTAAGATCATCCAGTTCCAATGCCGCTGCCATGGGCAGGGACACCTCCCACTAAACCATGTCACCCAAGGCTCTGTCTAGCCTGGCCTTGAACACCACCAGGGATGGAGCATTCACAACTTCTTTGGGCAACCCATTCCAGTGCCTCGTCACCCTTAACAGTAAGGAACTTCTTCCTTATATCCAATCTAAACTTCCCCTGTTTTAAGTTTGAACCCGTCACCCCTTGTCCTATCACTACAGCCCCTAATGAAGAGTCCCTCCCCAGCATCCTTATAGGCCCCCTCCAGATACTGAAAGATTACTATGAGATCTCCACGCGGCCTTTTCTTCTTCAGGCTGAACAGCCCCAACTTTCTCAGTGCTAAATTCAATTTAACAAACATAATCTCGCTATAGCCAAGAGAAAGTGATAGACTTCCCCACAAAGCAGTTCAAAGCAGGACTCTTAACTCAACTGCTCTGATGCTGAAGAAGGCTGCTCACCCCAGGAAGGGAGTGTGCAGAGAAAGTCAGCCTTTGTGAACAACCCTTACATGGCTGGAACCGCTGCTCTGAAGGTAAAACTTCTGTGACATTTCTGTCTAAGAAAAACAGAAGATGCAGGGCAGAAAGTCTATGCTAACACAGGTTACTGTACACTGTTAGTACTTTGAGGATGTGGACTTTTTCAGAGATTAAATTTGTGTTTAATTATGGGAAAATAAATTTTGTTCTCATATTATGTTTTATCAATTACTAACCATGCTGGTAACCTTTTGTTGTTGTTTGTAACACATATTTGCAAGAGAAAATGTTGGCTTCGTCTCTGTGCGAAGTTACTGACAATCTGAATAGGATGGTTGACCCTGCAGACTTCAGCAGCGTATAGCAGGTGTAAATTGGCAGTAGCAAACTGAAGCTAGGAGTAAATCAAACAGAACTGAGTGATGGCAGGGCTGAATTGCTTTCTTTTTTTCTAGTTTTTCACAGAACTGTTTGGAGTCTATTTCTCATTTAGCTCAGGAGCAGCCAATTCTAACAGAAGCTTCAGTTCCCCTGTATATGCTTGGATTTATCACAAATTTTTGTTGTTATTCTTGATCCTATAATAATTTCAAAACCATGTATAAAGCATAGGATCATTTTTTTTCCACTTGTTTGCTTTTAAAGGTTTGGTTTGGTTTTTTTTTTAAATAAAAGGAGTATTTTTCCTGTGTTATGGTGCATTGCTTTTCTTCATTTTTCTATGTAAAATAGAGACAATATTTTGACCATAATAGGCTTTAAAAGTTTGGTATAGGTGAGCTAGCTAACTGTCCAGTGTATCTTCATTTTACATGAAGCAGGACATCACTGACAGCAATTAACCTGAGAGTACAGTGCCTGATCTCAATCCATATTCTAAATCAAAATTACTTTTGAGAGGAAAAAGTGATCACTTCAGTAGAGACCATGTGAAAAAGACAGAGATTAGAAAATTAAGTGAGAGTGGACATTAGGCCTCTAAAGGAGTCTGTGGGAGACAGGAAGTAGTCCTGCTTTTGGTTGAACCTGGTCTACAAGTAGAACCTCTAGTACAGCATTTCATCACTCTGTCTTCAGCAGGAAGTGGTGACAAGTATGAGGCTCTCAGATACCCCTACACAGTTATTCTGGGCAGCTTATTTGGGTGTAAGAGAAAGTCTGGTTTCATTGTTCCACTTGAATTGCTTAAGAACAGCTTAGAAAAGAATATTAAAGACTTACCATGTCTAGTAACTTAGTTTTTATATTCTAGAAAACTCTTTAAGTTAAAAACATGTATCTGAAACCAAGGTAAGGAAGACTGAATCTTTGCATCACCCAAAATTACATATCATACAATAAAATACCTGCATTGGAACTGTTGAAACTAACCGTATAAATGTGTTTTCTAAAATTCAGCACACAGCAGTATGATCTGCCAAGCTAAACCATCAGAGTGTCTTAATTCATGCCTCCACGTATAATCATTAAATGTAGCATTTTGAAAAGTAAATGGTGGTTGGCATTATTTAGACTATTAAGAGCATTTGCACTATTGTTTAATTATAATCCATTTCAATGGAAAGCTTTTGATTTATAATTTGTGTCAGTTATTTCTGCAAAAACTCTCCAAATACTGTTTTGAATTTCAAATCCATCAAAAACCACTAGAAATGCAAAAAACAAGCCACTTCTAAGTATGGTTTGATCAGTATGAAATATAAACTGCACAGTTCTCTGTAGATGCTCTTATTTGAACAGGGGTCTTTGAGCAAGAAGCTGGAGCACATGATCTCTAGAGGTTCTTCAATCCTAATTATTCTGTGATTTGTTCTATGATTTGTCAATTAATTGCTACTATGACACACATCTACTCAGCAGCTGATTTGGGTCAAAGTTTCTCTCTGTTAAGTCACCTCAAATGTTACTAAGCACTGCACTGACAGAAGGAATGATAGAAGGAATCTTCTGTCTATCTAAGTAGGAATCTTCTATCATATCTGTCTATCACTACATGATAGAACGAATCTTCATGGACAGATTTGTTGTTGTAATAAAAAACAGCAAAAACACAGAAGGAGAAGATACGGCCGACTGACAAGAAACTTAGGGATTCACAACTTTCATCATGAAGTCTGAAAACAAGAATAACCAAGAAAAAAAGACAGGTCAAAATCTTATCACATTGCCAAAGTGGACTGAGAATCAGTAAGTGCTGTATTGATGATCTATAACAACACAAAAAAGTCTGCCAAAGCAAAACCACCTCCAAACCCCTAAAATAAGCAAGTAGCAAGTAGCAGACTCTTTCTGTGTGCTTAGAAAGAAACCTCAGTACACTGAGGAAAGGGAAACTATGAAGACAGAGGACATTATTATTTTTCAAATTCCAAAGGAGATCTACAGAACTTTTTCTTAGTTTTAACAGACTTCCAGACTTGCTGAGACTCCAATGAAAAGATATATTAAAAGCACACTTACTCCTTAACCTACTCTATACCTTTGGTTTCACACATATTAGAGTTCAGAGGGCTATTTTAGCACCTAAAGTAAAAATAGGTAAAAATTGACAACACCAAATAATACATTCTCCCAGTATTTCTCTGACCACTGACCACACAGGTTTTAAAAAAATGTAAGAAAAAAATCTAATCTGGAAAAGAACACGAAAAATTCTACACAGACCAGCAAAGCTCTATAATCTGATCTACAATACGGATGTATTATTAACACTAATGGATGGGCGTTACAATACCTACAGTCCAAGGAGTTGGGGGGGGGGGTGCTAGTTTTGGCTGGGGTAGAGTTAATTTTCTCCACAGTAGCTGGTATGGGGCTCTGGTTTGGATTTGAGCTGGAAACAGTGTGGATCACACAGGGATGTTTTCATTACTGCTGATCAGTGCTTACACAGGGCCAAGGCCTTTTCTGCTCTTCAACCCATCCCATCAGCAAGCAGGCTGGGGGTGCATAAGGAGCTGGGAGAGACACAGCCAGAACAGCTGATCCCACTGACCCACGAGATATCTCAGACCATAGGACATCATGCTCATCACTTAGAGCTTGGGGAGAAGAAGGAGTGGGGATGTGTGGAGTAGTGGTATTTGCCTTCTCAAGTACCCACTACACATGATGGAGCCTGGCTGTCCTAGGGATAGCTTAACACCTGCCTGACCATGGGAAGTGATGAATGGATTCCTTGTTCTGCTTTGCTTGTGCACCTGGCTTTTGCTTTACCCGTTTAGCTGTCTTTATCTCAACCCACAAGCCTTCTCACTTTTACTCTTCTAATTCTCTCCCCCATCACATTTTCAGGGAGCCAGCAAGTGGCTGTGTTGTTCTTTATTGCTGGCTGGGGTCAAACCACAACAGGGAGGTAACATGTTAATATCATACAGAACAAAAAACAGTTACATAGGCACAGTTCAATTTATTAACACCTGTAGGATAACCTAGGCTTTGTAGAAAACCTATTTGCTTTTCGAATAGTGTGGATCTGTTCAGTGGGACAGTAAACTTATCTCTCCTCTTGTTACACATATTTTCCATGTTATCATTTTCAAAACTTTTTAAAGAACAAACATTTCAGGGCAGGGCCTACCCCTCAGGTTACCACTGTAATTATAGTCAATTCAGTGTAAATATTCAGCTCAATTTGACTGAAAGTTAGCAAACAAGAGCTCAGCAGTGGGATTAGGCTTGGAACTGAATTTCATGCATATGACAACACTAAACACATCCTGAAACTGGACTACATGAAGTGTATCATTCTTGGATTTAAGATTTACATTGGTTTTAGCAGCACAATAATTCCAAAAGGAACTCTAAAAATAAGCAAAACGTGGAGAGGGGCTTTGGACAAGCGCCTGTAGGGACAGGGGAAGGGGGGATGGCTTTAACCTGACAGAGGAGAGATTGAGATGAGATCTGAGGCAGAAGTTCGTCTCTGTGGGGGTGGTGAGGTCCTGGCACAGGCTGCCCAGAGAAGCTGTGGCTGCCCCATCCCTGGCAGTGTTTAAGGCCAGGTTGGATGGGGCTTGGAGCAACCTGGTCTAGTGGAAGGTGTCCATAACTGTGGCAGGGGGCTGGAACTGGATGAGCTTTGAGGTCTATTCCAACTCAAACCAGTCTGGGATTCTGTGATTCTATAAATGTTAGCAGAGTCCTTTAAAATATTGTAACATTTTGAAGATAATATGTCAGAATTTCAGAGGTTAGAAAAATAAAATGCATGTTTTTTCCTTTCACAAGAAAATCCTATACTGGAACCTGACATTTATCAGGCTCACTAATAGTACCTCTGCATCTTAGCATTTCCAAAGGAAGTTTCTGAAGGTGCTTTTTCCTGGGTTGAAAGGACACCTGCCATTGTGAAATCTGGAGGAAAGAATAACACATGCCTTTGGGCACACTGCTTTAGATCAGCAAGATGAAACATTGTGTTTCTGCCTTGTGAATGGTCTGAATATAAAGATAAAACCTGAAAGACCTAAAGCATTAGCAAATGCCTTGAAAGTTACCACAGCTCTGTGTGTGTGGATGAGTGTCACATACTGCAGCAGCACATTAAAACTGATGGCTGTGAGCAGTTATCTTCAGAGAGGTCTCTTAACCGCATTTTATTATTTTACAGTGCATGCCTTCTGGGCCTCTAAACAAGTCTGACCTCAGGAAAAGCTTATTATAAATCTGAAGGAAAATCTTCCAGGCAACAAGAGGGTGAGGGTTTGGCGGGAAATTCCCAGTGACTCTTGCTGCTGTCCAGAGGCAAGCTCTGCTGTAGGCTCAGTCCACAGTTATCACTGGATTTCAGATGAGTAACTTATTTGTACTTGTGATTAAAGTACCCATTTTTCATTCATGCTTCTAAACAGGAGATCAGCATAGCCTTGCATTTACTTTTTATGTCAAGAATGATCTATTAGTACAATGAAGATCAAGTTCACCTTTGATTTTATAAGTTTAGTAGTACTAGGCATACGGGCACAGAACAAAGAAAGCTTACAATCTGAATGCTAGGAGCGTCAAAGCTAAATTCATTTAAAAGTATTAAATAAACACAAGCAAGGATACATTACGGAGGACAAAGTTCACATAGGTAGGGGAAGATAAATGTGACCTTTAAGTCACTAATTTGTAGGATTTTATAACACAGAAGTTGGCTGAAGGCTAACGCTTTAGACTTACTAATCATATGTAAAAAACTACCATGTGAACTCAATCACATCCACCAGTGTATAAAATTCCACTTTAGCCTGATGACTAAACTATCAAAAACTATACTAGTGTACTTAACTGCAATCATGATTAAACTGGTATTTATTAAAACCTTATTCACTTATTTTCAAATGCAATCAGGAACACAATACACCTAAAACTACACCTGCCATGTGAATCTGATGGGGTCAGGCTGTGGTTTCGTTTATACCAATAATTAATCTAATTAAATCTTGAAAGAGACTTGTTGACCTACTTTGTATGGAACATCAGCTGCCTGGAAGATAAGAAGTAGGTGATCATGATAAACCTACCAAAGGTGGAAACAGAAAGACCCTTTTAAAATATTCTTGCATATATTCTTGCACATGGAAGTAAGCAAATAAAGTGACAGTGGTGGAGTAAAACCAGAAGCTAAACATTCAATGGTTAGTACAATTTTAATTAGCTATAAAGGAAAACTATTGAGGCATTATTGTTCATGAAAGCCTATGGATATCTTCCTCCAATAGATAAGCTGCTTTGGAAACTTGACATTAAGACTGCACAGCTGTTTTTATGAATTTATGGGTAACTACATGGCTTGAATTTATGGGTAACTGCAACCTCTGAGGTTCTTCTCTCAATAAAGACAAGGCTGAGGAAAGCCTCAGGTAGAGAAATGAGCAATGGGAGATTTGCTAATTAGAGGTAAATATCTGCCCTTTTATTACGGCAGAATGGCACATGTGAGTAGACAGAACAAAGGCAGAGGAAGAAAAGAGGCAGAAAATGAGAGTTTAAGTTAATTAAGAGTTGAACAATGAAAAGCATGAAGCAGAGAGAGGCAGCAGTATAACCTGGTTCACAGTAAGATACAGAGAAAAGCAATAAATAGGCAACTTGGCAGTGTTGCTATCTGTTCCTCCCTGTGTGTGGTCCCCAACTGTTTCTGTTGTTGGAAAAAAATAGGGTAAAATAAAAAAAGAGCTGGAAGGCATTAACTGATAGAAATCTCACACTCTTATAATTTAAAGTGATAAACAGAACATTTGACTGCTTGCAATGAGGATAGGAGGTGTGAGATAATGTAGCAGCATTCTAACATATGTTATAGTACTGCTCATATAGCTGAGTTTTGGCAAACACCAGGAAATAATCTACAAGAAGATACTAACAGCCTGTGCATTAACACTACATGGTGAGTCAACATCAGAGAAGCGAACACCAGTTGTAAAGTAACATTATTCCTATGAACAGGAACAGTATAAATAAATGGGTACTGCTGTAGTGTTACCAGTGAGAGACCAAAGTCCTATGTTGGTTGAAGAAAAAATGTAACATAAAATTTAAATTACATTAAGTATTTCAGATATATTTCTTACATGCTCCACCACCTGGCCATGATTATTAAAGCACTTCTTTTTGCCCTTTCTCCATGGACTAGAGGTATTTCAGCTGGTTCTACATCTCCACGCTCCTTGACTGAGACCTTAAATATCCACTCTTACAGCATCTGCACTGCCTTTATTTTTGCCTGAGCTTTAGCTTTATGTATCTGCAGATGGTGTCATGTTAATATCAAGCTTCTCATAGCGACAGCAATTTGTTATCTGATGAAATTCCAGAGGCAAAATGGGTCCCTCTACTGGAAAAAGGAGAAATATACTACAATGAGGTTCAGGGTAACGAACAGCTGCTTTTTTATGTAACAGTCTTTCCTCACTGTTGTATTATGCTTAATACTTATCTGATGGTCAGGTGCCCCACTGCTTGAGATAAGGATTTCTTGACCCTCAGATTATAAAGGACCTCATCCACCTTATCATACACCTGAGGATACCTTACATATACATCTTTAAAATGTGTGCATATATATATATATGAAATAACAAAACAGCTTATAAAGTCACTGAAATCCTGAGATAAATGATGATTTCTTCTACGACACATCGCTGATTAGCTCCACCTTTGTCAAACTGATTCTTCTCGGATATCATGGACTCACAAGCAGTAGTGTAATTTAATAGAGGTAGGTCCTTCGAGCATTACTGATCATAAAACTTTATTGCTCTACTAGAAAAGCATTCAATTTAGATTACTCTACTATGAAATTGTCTTTTATGTAAACTAATCCCCAAATAATCTGACTTTTTACTAGGTTGAAACTGCTTGTGAAAGAAGCTGCATGAACTTAACCCCATGCTCTGGGGCTGGATTGGGCTCTGAATTGGTGGGAATGACTGAAATCAGCTAATAAATAAATAATTCAGTATGAAATCTACGGACATAGTCACTGGAAGGAAAAGTTTATCTGCTAATTCTTCTTGCAAAGGTAACAAAGAAAATAGGTGAGACTCTTTAAGAAATCATTACATGTATTATTTCACTGGAACGTGTTATCAGCAGGACTAGGGTGTGTGCATCACATGCCCTGTGTCAACATGACTGTTTGTAAACCAGCTGACATTTATTAACTGTGATCATACAAATGTCATGTAAGGAAATGGTGAAAGCAGCTTACCCACTTAGACATCCTTACTGATGCAGCTTTCCTTTCTGACATCCCCAACAAGTGCCTTAGCTAGCTGTCCTGTACAGAACTGTAATTTTAACAGAAACACAGCATTTTAAACTGAATTTGCTGCTTTTTTTATAAAATGAAAATTAATCATAAATGCAAAGCTGCTGGAAAACATAACTGTCATTCTTATGTTTAATCAACTAAGTACATCATGTGGTGTCAACTGAAATCTAATGCTGCCTCTTGAGTATGACCCCATCCTCTATAGAAGTAAGCAGGACTGCCAAGAGTATTTACTTATTTATTCCTGTAAGATCAAGTGATTACGAGAAGATTTGTCTTCCTTTATTAGGAAATATGGCATCAAATATCTTAGCTGAAAAATCCATCCATGCTATATGGAAACTTTACGTATCCCAGGATGAATGGAATATGTCACAGTTGACTTAACACAAGTTGTGCAGGGACAGAGAGATTGCATAACATCTTTAAGAAATCCCACCTAGGGAGCTAATGGCTGAAAACTCATTTCAGAAAGGTTCTGGTCACTTTAGTGACATCAAATAATCCAAAATAGAAAGAATATCCAGTTTTATTTAATAAGTTCTAATGTTCCTCTAACAGAAGTGAAAATTTTTTCCACTTACCACATTGTAAAGTAATACATGTAGAATCCTTCTCTAAATGAGGATGTTTAAACATTATTATCCCAAAGATAGAAACACCAACATTAAGGGTGGAAGAATACTACCTGCTGCTCACCATTCCTCTTACTGAGATATTTCACATTTAAGAATAACAGGATAAAACACATTAACATGGGGTTGAATTTCTAGATCACTCCAGTTCAATTTTGTTTCTGCTGTGCCCTTTCAAACCTTATGGGTTCCTCAGCTTCATGAAGGGCTGACGGTAGCACATTCAGCATTACTTACTGCTGTCGGTATACAGCAAGGAAATTACAGCAAGGAAATCTCAGGCCTAGTTGTCCTCAAAGACAATTAGGTTTTATAAAGCAAATTCCTTCACCTTTCATATATTAAAATATTTGTTGTTTCCTATCCCATGAGTTTCATATTTCATATGGACACAGAGTTTAGTGAAGATGTGCACCAGGCTTCTTCAGAAACAGCCCTTTAATTAGTATTTCCCATCAGCTGACTAAAAAGTGTGGGCTTACCATATGGGAGGACTAAACTGACATGAAGGTTTCTCTCTGTTGCCTGGAGAAAGGCCACTCAGCCACTCACTGGCACAGGTTGCCCTGTGGTGGATAGTACAGAGGATCACTCTGTCCACCGCATCCTGGAACAGGCTCTGCAAACTCCTTCTACCCAGGTACATATGACAATTCTTTTGGGTTTTGATTATGTGGGGGGGAAAGTGAGAATTCTCCTAGTTTGGAAGAGAAGGGTTAAGATTAAAAATAGCAGAAACAACATTCTACAATTAAAGCAGGAATTTTCATTTTTATGTAATGACAGAAGTTACAGGCTGTATGATCATTTATTCATATCCTGCTCCTTCATCATCTCTTGGAGATATACCATCTTTAAAATTTACTTTAGTTCTGGCAGAATTGTGTCTTCTACCTTCCTCCAAATTTGAGTAAGACCACTTAATAAAACAACAGATTTAAAATTTATAATTGGCAGTTCGTCATTTTCAAATAAATGTTTAACAATTTTTAAACTAGGATTGTTTGCACAATTTCTTCTTAGGTAACATGTATGTTCGTATTTCCGCTCAAGTTGAATAATGCACAGCTTTCAAACAGTTATACACAGTAAGCATAATTCTTCATCACGCATTTCTATCAAAGTTAACAGTAGGATGAATTTGGCTTGTCAGCTTGGTCATTGTTACAGATACTACACTGATGGATGATGGTGCTAAGTGCTACTGTATCTTGAGGACTGATTAAATTAGAAAATAAATGCTTTTTCGACAAAAATAGGATGACACAGTTCCCCATATGCCTTTTTTTCTATTTAACCATTAAACTTTAATTTTCATTAGTGGCCAGAAGAATAGCAGGCCACTTGTACACAATTATTCATAGAATCATAGAATTACTGCTGTAAACAGATTGGGAATGCTCAAATATTTCAGGTAAATAGCTACTGCACGTATATGGAGCAGCTCAGTCAGAGTGCACGCAAAAAAAAATCTAAACGGAGAACTCGGCACATGTTCATGTCATTTGCAATAGTCATCATATGCTGCAGAAATGGCCTATGAAATTTACTTAAAGACTGAAATTTAATGTGGACAAGATGCATCAAGCTGAATATACATGCACAAGCCACATACACAGTGCTTCTTAATGTATTTCTGCCTTGGAATTCCCAAGCAAAGCATGGGAGCCATAAGCAATGGTTCCTATTAGGACTATGTTTATAGTTGTGTGAAAAGAAGAATTTTATCAATTAGCATGGCTGTATGGAGACACTGTGAAGTATCTTCTCATTATGCTTTAATTTTTTAAATATATAAATCTTTACTTAAGTTTACTTTGAAACTGAAAATCTCAACCCAGTAATTTTTTGCTTGTGAATTTAAGGTCTTGTTGCATGAATTTATGTTGGTTAAACACGTAAAATACCATGACTAACTAATGATTCAAGAAATAGTGTTTGTTGGAGACATCATGATTCTTTGAATAAACAACAGAATGGAAAGGAATGAAAAACTTTTTAGAAATATTTAGCCTCCTCTTTCCATGGAGTTTTACAAAACACTTGGTGAAACATCTGTTCTTGAATACTTTACAAATGCTCCATTAACGCTGAAAGCTCTAGACGCATCAATGATGAAATGAAGGTCAAATATTATGAATCACCATTCCCCATCACTGACAGAGTAACAAATTACTGTGAGCAACCACAAAGCAGGAACAGCCTTGGAAGACCAAGTTTCTGAGCAATGCACTGAAAAGGTTTGACTGCCATCTGCAGATAACAATAGTTAGTGCGCTGGTAGCAATCCAAGAAAAATTTCTACAAGCCTAGTAAACATCCTATGCAGATATATTGGAGGAAACCTAATTATTCAAAAATGTATAAAACAGGGTAGCTAAGCAGAAATATTCTATGGGTTTTGGGATTTTTTCTTGAAAAACTGTAACTGCACAAAGAAACACCAGCTTCTAGATTTGAGATCTAACAGGTACAAATCTAGTATCTACTACTACCTAAATATTACTTGACAAAACTACAAAGTACTAACATTTGCCTTTTATTTAAACTAGGAATTATTAAATGTTGATCTTCACATAGTAAGTTCCCAGTTAACACTGGCTTAAATAAGACCTCTCATACAGAGTCAGTGGTTAGCAAAACCACCGAACTTTTAATTATATTGTAAATTTCACACATATGTTATCCAAATACTTGTAGATGGGTATAGCTGTACAAGTATCTTCTATTTAGAATTTTCTGTTCAACTTAGTCTTCCTAATCAGGTTAGTTTCCTCTAGACAGAAGATATGCCAATATAACATAAGCAACTTTTTAAAAGATTTTCCTTCAGGTGTTAAGAACAGTTCACTCTTGTCAAGCATATCCTTTCTCTTTTCCTTCTGCCTTAAACCCACTTTCATTTTTTTGAAGCAGCTGCTGCCAAACTGTCTTTCTTTCCTCTCCAATTATCTAACTGGCTAAGCAGTTACCCTGCTAAAACCTTCTTTCAAAAGTTTTGTTCTAAACTTGTGGAATAATTGAATGGCAAAAGAAAAGCAATCATGAAAAGCCATGTATCTTTAGGGGTTGAGCATAAATAGCAAAAGGACTTAGAACTGTTCTAAATAGTATCTCTAATTGAACCAAATTACTGTATTTACACACCACATGGAACTATTCTCAAGAATTTTTCTGCACAGAGCAGTATTTCATAAAAAAGTTTAATGGAGTATTTGTTTTGTTAAAATGGAGTATTATAACAAAAAAAACCTAGCAGACAGAAAAGCCTATGAGCTCAGCTGAAGGTAACTTTGTCACATTCAAAGTCCTTCAGGAGCTAGAACCAAGCATAGTATTCCAGTAGCAATAAATATCTGACTTCTCAGTATTGCTTTTATACATGAAGAAGGAAAGGCAATGATGGCATTTTTATGCTGTTATGCCTTCGCAGAAAATCCTTTCTGTCTTAACCTGATAGCTTCTGTAAATTTTTCCTACACTGATGATTCCAATGTTTTTCCACCCATGAAGTACATGCCTTTCAGATAGTTTTTCTTTACATACAGTTTTACTAATTCTCAAAATATACTCTACTTAGGAGAAGAAAGACTGAAAAATATAGACATTTAAACCCTCCCTTCATTCTTACTAAAGATCAACATAAAAAAGAGAGAGGCTGCCTTTATTTCAGGGCATTGAGTGCACTAATACACTCTAAAGATCCTAACCATTCCCAACTGTAGTCTCTACCTACACCCTCTTCTCCAAGGCCCAGCACCTCTATTTAAACTCAGCCCTGGGCTGTTAGTTTCTAACTGACCGTGTCTCCAGCTCTGCCCATGCCCTAGCTGCTGCCCAACCTTGAGAAGAAACGTACAAGATTACAGTAGTTACTACTGGAAACCTGAAACTGTCAGCAGGTAAGAAATGCTAGGCGTATGACCAACAATATGCTTGCACATCAGTATATGAAAATTTAAAAGTGATATCTTTATGACATTTAAATAAAACTGCATTTAGCAGAAAATGCAGCAACTTTTAATTTTAGTTTCCATTCAGCTCAAGCTTTAAGATGCCTTTGTTTAGGTTCTTCCATACATATTTTGGACATAAGTTGATTTAGACTACTTTCATGAAAACTGAATTTCAACTTAATATTGAATATACTGTTGAAGTGAAACGTTTCCCATAGCTGTATCTGCTTTGACTACGTGTTCTTTGGCAAGTGTGTGTGATAGTGTGATGTTCATTTCACAGCAAAGCAGCTACAGCACTGGCTTGAGAATGGAGGAATGTGAGTTTAGTAGATTGTTAAGACCTAAAATTAAAATTATAACAGTAAATCAGGGAAATCATAGAATCATGCAATCAGAGAATAGTTAGGGTTGGAAAGGACCTTAAGATCATCTAGTTCCAACACCCCTGCCATGGGCAGGGACTGCTTACTCTAAACCATGTCACCCAAGGCTCTCTCCAACCTGGCCTTGAACACCGCC
>WYDI02001031.1:0-72202 GCA_009867235.2 Psittacus erithacus
CTGCCTTCCAAGACTTGGGTGGTGTGGTCAGAGCATTTGCCAGTGAAAACTGAGGCAAAGAAGTCATTAAGAACCTCGGCCTTCTCCAAATCCAGGGTAGCCAGTTCTCCTGATAACTTCTGGAGGGGGCGTACGTTGTCCCTAATCTGTCTTTTATTCACTAGGTACCTATAGAATCCCTTCCTGTTACCTTTAACATGCCTAGCCAAGTTTAATTCTAACTCGGCCTTAGCTTTCCTAACCTGGTCCCTAGCTTCCTGGACAACATCCCTGTGTTCTTCCCAGGCTGCCTGTCCTTGCTTCCACTTTTTATAAGCCTCTTTTTTCCTTCGAATTTTCCTCAGCAGCTCCTTATCCATCCATGGAGGATGTTGGTGTTCTTCAATGAAAACCCACCAAATGAAGAAAATGAAGGCACAAAATAACTGCTACCAGTCATCAGACCAGGCAGGCACAATTCAGTCTCAAAATGGCTATATCAAAACCCTTTCATTTTGGAATTATCAAAATACTGAACATTTTGTATTTTCTTTACTTCCCTAAAATTTAGGGTAAAACCTAAGAAGCCTCAGCAGGGCTGCTGTTCAGGTTTTCTATCTGACTGCCACTGGCAATGCTTGAGTTTTTACAGTTGGCCTTTTATTTCAAGGCAGTCTTGTCTCACTCTGTGTTACACACAAAGAAATGAGTGCAGAAGGATAAAGTGCTGGATTTTATTGCTATACAATAATTTGTAGGTTTTTCTTAAGCCTCTGTATGTAGGTTAAACTCCACCCCAGATGTGAAGCAACTGCCATATTAGAAGGACAAAACAGCCTTTAGCCTGACCTGTTTAAAACCTACTTGCTTTGAAGGTTAATCAGAAAGAATTCCCCTTGCATGCTGTCACTGAAACAAAGGATCAGACCATACAGTGAGGATCCCTGCTCCATGTCTACCTCAGCACAGAAAGGTGTAAATCCTGTTTTCCTCTTGCAACTAACATTCCCACTGAATTATGTAACTTTTGAGAAATACAGAATTCAAAATTTCAACAACTGTATAAGGAAGGCCAAACACACTACAGCACAACCAGCCAGCAATGGAACATTGTCTGAATACTTGCAAATGGAAATTTCTTCCAAGTGGCCATCACTATCTTCTTATAGCCTGAAACATGTAGTTTGTTTACTCCAAGTCAGAAATACAAGCTATGAACATTACCAGTCAGAAAATTATCTGGTCACTTGTTTTTGAGCCAAACCCAGTATTGCTGCAAAGGAATAAAGGGATGAAATTTCAGTAAAGTCAGTGGAGTTATGCCAGTGCTCAGTTTAGTCAGCTTAGTGCTATCATATGCCCATAAGTAAAAGTCGGATGGAAAAATTTATTTCATACTTTTAACTATAAATACAATTCAATTCAGGAAGCTTCCCACCCCATTTTTTTCTCCAGTCTACAAAAATTACTGACACCGATTCTAAAATAATTCACTACTATATATTGTAATCACGTATCAGTATCCTACTGAAAGTTATACTACTCTGTTTTCTCTTAACAGTCCATGGCTAAAATGATGGGGTATTCTATGCTGTTAGAATAAAATCCAGTTTAAAAGGACACTTTTAGATCCACCCAGCACACTCCCTGCAGATGTTTCAGAACCAGCCCCACTTCCTCTGCAATACATGAGGTCCAGCAGCCATCAGTTGTGGCACTGCTGGGAACTTCCCAGTGTGCCCGACAGGCAGGTTTAGAAAACTCTCTGGTTTTGTTATCCCTGAGACTGCCAAGCACCATTTGCTTGTATCTTGTGTTTCATATCCTTCAGGCATTTTAACAACATTCTCACATTAAACTAACAAACATGTATATTAGCACACACTTTTTTAGACAAACCCAGTTCACCCAAGACAATAGAAAATGACTGAAATTGCAAAAAGTGGACTGTGCTAGTCTGTACTGACTACAGTGCCCATCAGAATTATTTCACGGGATGCCAGGGTTAGTATATGACATATGTATGAATCTACCACAGTATCCTTAGACTGTTTTTGCTTTTGACATAAAAGTAACACGGACAAGATTGCTTATTAAAAGTAACTTTGCAACTCTGGCTTGGCTGTAAGATCATTCTCTAGTATTCTACTTTTAACATATTGCTTGAGTGACCAAGTTTATCTGGGAGGCATTTTAGAAAACATGCAATCTGATATTTGGTCACAGAGAAAACAGGAAACTGAGCTTCTAAATGAGCATGTAACTTTAAATGTACATAAATAAAAGAAGCATAGAAGTTTAAGTTTTGCTGCTTAAATTGTTGAGGATTGTCCCACTAATTTAAGAATCCCATGGTTTAAGGTTTGCACATCATGTAGTGCACTGGTGTACCATTCTCATGCGTCAAATAAGAATATATGGTTAAACCAATTAAAATTAAATTGAAGAATCGTAATTCTAGTTTTCTGGTTCATGCAGGGCAGTACAATACAAATATGCTCTATACTTTGGTCATTTAGTTCTTAGTGTTACTGTTTTCTGTGCCGAGTATCAGAAGGTCAATCCAGAACATGGGAACATCCCCCTAGGTTCTGAAGGAAAGATAGTTGCCATCTATTCACAAGGTAAGTATCAAATGAAATGCATTAATGGTAAGAGATAGTCTGTTCAGAACTAGCTGTATCCCCAAAGTGAAAATCAAGAAGAACAAAAAATAACTGAAACAGGACATAACAAGCAGTGCAGGAAGCTGAAATGGACAGTAACAAATTACGTTAAGAAAGTGCAAGGGGCAGTCATACACAACACTCCCATCTGTAAACTACTCCAGTGAATGCTCCATGAAGTCAGTTCATTCATGGAAGTCCTTGCTCAAAGACACTACTGAGCTTACGTTACATGAGCATTTCACAGTGTTGGCCCTGCTGGAACACACCCCCAGAAGTCACCATGACAAGATCTTTACTTATCACAGCCACTGCAGTTAAAAGACAGAACAAAAAATAAGACATGAAAAGGAAGCAGACAGCTGTAATAAAGTATCTTTAAATACATGCAAATATTACTTGTCTCTCAGTTCTCTGTTTGAAGATAATTGCTGCAAGGATAAGCTCACAAGATTTGGATTAAAGCCATGAGAAAACTGTGTATTTTGCATTTTATTAAGGATAGAACTCAAGAACTAATTTTAAAAATGATAAATTAGAGGCATATTCCAAAACATATTTGCTGCAGTTATGTTACTGCTTTCAAACATTACTGATACGCAAGAACACAGAAGTTTAAAGCATGCAAATGCAACCTCTGAAAGGTGACTCTAATAGATCTCCAAAGTAATCTGAAAGATCTAAACCCCAGAAGTATGTAACAAACTCTAAAAGCAGAACATAATCAAACAGTAGTATCTAATCAGTGCTCCATATCCTCGAGCTTATATATTTCAGTTCAAGTAAACCAGTCTCCCTTGCATAAAGATAAGAAACCTGAGCTGTGTGAAACAAAAACTACCAGCCTTTTTATTTGAGTCTATATTTAGCATCTGCTGTGTTGTGTTTTAGTTGCTGAAACTGCCTCTACAGAAGCATTAAAAAATCACTACAAAAAATGGGGGTTTTTTCATCATGTCATGAGGCACATTGAGTGTTTAAACAAAGCTTCACCTTGAAAGATTTACACATCAATTCTGAAGCACAAGAAGGTTCTAAAATTCAGATGAATTATCAACATTTTGTTTCCTTCAGATAACCCTCCTGAAGGTTGCCATCATGAAAAAGACATGACCTATTGCAAATTCAAATCTGGATGAACACAGATGAACATACTGGCAGATTAGTTCCTTCTCTAACAAAATAAGGTAAGTTCGTAAATGCAGTAATTTTCATTGGGCTAGCACATCTATTTGTGATCCGAGTTGGACCAAACATACCCAGCTATCTAGTTTGAGAGGCTGTGAATTGTGTTTCCTTGTTTCCTTATGTAATGAATTCTCTAATTTTCCCTCACTGGGTTTTTTAGCATAATCTTTCATACTATTTTCAAATACAGTTTTACATTAAGTATATATAGGTACTCAAACTGGACCATATGGTAAGAGGCTAGTTTACTAAAGACTCATTCATTTAAGATATAAGCAAGCAGTCACTGAAATGGACTTTCTTGCAGAGCTCTGATCAACTGTATCTATAGCTTCAAGGACTTCCCACAGAAACCCTTTTCGCTATCCAAGCAGTGACTACAATATAGGGATTTACTGCCTCTGGATCTTAGCCACTTCAAGCATTTCTACACCATACAGTGTGGGGTTCATACAGCTTGGATTTCATACAGCAGGGCCTCCCTGCCTGACGGCTATTCCACGCAGAGCAGCACAATACAGACTTAGAAGCTCCCTGATGCATTGTGGTTGGATTTACAAAAAAAAAAAAGAGACAAGAGTTATTGGTTCAGTGCAGAAGAAGACAAGGGCTCTAATCTGTGAGGAAGCTATGCTTGATGCACCAGAAGGGTCCTCAAACTTTCAAAAGCTTGAAAAGTAGTTGACTGACTAGACCTCAGTTTTGACTCCAGTGATTGTATGCAGGACCAATAAGCACGTGAGGACCGTATGAAAAATTATCCAATTAGTAGTCACACAGTTTACCATCCCAGAAGAACACAGTTTCAAAAGAACTCAGGGTCAGATTTTCCCAAGCCCTTGTTCCCCATATGGGAACAAAATTATATATAATATTATTACATTATTATTTTGTAAAATCTTCTTGAAAGACAGTGGAACTGTTTGGCAAAGAACAAAAAGCCAGATTTCTGAATGTGCTCTCCCCCCCCCCCCCTTATCAGCTCTATTTTTAAATACAAAGCTAGCTCCATAGAATTTCCTGAGATTTGACAGTTGGTCACACTGTTACTGATTTAACAGAAGAGTGGCAGACTTGGCTGGGCTTCCTGCTCAGCAAAGAAAAGAGAGAGACCTGCTTCAGTAAACATATCACAGTGTCAGGAAGTAGCATTTGCTGGACAAGAAATGAGTGTGATGCAGGTCTGCCCCCATTCAGTGCACAACACAAATCTTTTCATCAAATTTCAGCTTCAATGCAGGCACAGCTTCAGTCCTGTTCAACTACTGCAAATGAATAAGCAGCTCATTTAGTGGGTTGTTAGTATCTGCAGAAGTAACTGGCAAATGCGTCATAAGAGTTATTCATGACAGTATGTATGTGTGCCTATACATGTGTCTGGTGAGGCTTTCAAAGAGATGGTGCAGTATATCTGTCTCTCTGTATCTTCATGGTATATTGCCCCTCCTCAAAGTCTTACACTTTTATTCCACCTTTTATTTTCAGACATCACTTCCAAACTGGTGGGAGTGAGTCCTGTTGTGGCCCTTTCAAAGCTAACGAAAACTGGGCGCACAACAGCCCAGGCCTCTCCAGTTTTAATGCTTTCCTGTTATACAATGCTAAATGTACTTGCTACCCACAGAATTGTGTATTCATAGCCTAGTAAGCTGGGGTTTTGCTAAAAATTGACATTGCTGCAACAATGATGTCATTATTACTCAGCAGTTGCAAGTCTATCATTTAAATTAAAATCCTTTAAAAATATACAGGGAGAATCCAAACAGTCAAATTACTTCTGTGCTGTGCCTAGCTATTACAAAACGTGAAAAATAATAGATAAATTAAAAAGTAATTAATTTTTTTTAAAAAAATCTGTTTTCATAATACTGTTAAATACTATTTCCTGAACACTTCAATACTACAGAGCTGGCTAATAAAGACTACTTATGCTAGAAAAGAGGCTTTTATTAGAGACAGCTTTAGCTTTTCAAACACTGTAGGTTTTTCTGGCTGACAGAGTATCAGCTTGCATGGTGAAAACTGTTTTCCTCGGAAAGAAGAGATGGGTATAGGATGTGCCCAAGAAAAGATAATTCCTTTTGGCTGACCCAAGCAGACTTATATCTTTGGAAGTTCTTTATTACAGCAGGGTAAGCTGCTCAGCAGCTATACAGATGGGTTGTCTTCTGTTGTGGGTTGGTCTTTTGGTTTGGGATTTTTTTGTGTTTTGCTATGTTGTTTGGGGTTTGGTTGTTTGGTTTGGTTGGTTTTTCTGTTTTTCCCAGAAAAAGGAAAGGAAGTTGAAATTAGCAGCAAGTTCATAACAGATTTTGAAACCTTAGCAGGTGGTAATGAAGACAGTCATGGGCAATATAGTAAAGAGGGTGATTTTCCACATCTGCAGAATTGGAATGGTGGGAATTAAGACGACAATTCTGAAATAGCATTAACTTCCAGGCCACAATTAAAGCATAGTTAGCTTTTCAGAAATAAGAAACAGGCTCCTGGTAGGAGGCCCTGGATTTTCCTTGCCTCTCAAACAGCATGACGTGTGCTGTTGGATCTCACTAAGTCAATACAATTTGGTTCTCACAGTCAAATACAATTTTCTGGATGCTACAAAGGAACATATATCTGTACTCTGAAGTAGTGCCTTTTCAGAAATGTGTCAGTGTCAGCTTCTAGAGTCTTCATGTCCTCCTCAAAAACTCTTCAGCTCAGAAACTGTTCAAGCTGTCTTTAATATAAAAGTTTTGGACAGACAAGTAAGTAGATGGATGAGTCTTTTTCATGCTTACTTTCACGCAGTCTAGGCAGTCAGTATTGAAATCCATTTTGGGAGTTCAATCCTGTTCCAAATCAAGCTGATGACTGATTTGCTACAGTCACATAGGGTCAAAAGACCCATCAGCAAGATATGCATTTTTAGATCGTTTAGATCTTCAAAGTGTTTCAGAAAGCAGCAATCAAACTGTAAAGATTATTTGTCCCCTCCATAAGAATGTAGTGATTTTCAGAAAGAGAATAAAAAACAGAATGAGAAGAAAAAAGAAAGGAGAGAAAGAGAAAAAAACTCTGATAATGTGGTTTTGGAGACACAATTCCTTCATCCTGGGAAGAGGAGAGGAAAGTTTGGAGAGCAGCTTTATTTCCTCTTTGGTATAATTTATAAATTTGGATATGCATGTCATTCACATACATAAAACTGCAAGTGAAAGCAGCCTGGAGACCACTAACCAGTAAACTGTAGAGACTCCAGAAGGCTCAGCTGTTCTTGTCCTTCAGAACACATCCTTGCTCAGTGCTTTGCAGTTTGCTTACAAGCTGAGATCTTTTTTGTCACAGTAAATAGACAAAGAGAAATTCAAACCAAGCAGCTATCCCTGCTCACTGCCTATACATAGGGGTTTCTAGCAGAGAGAGAAAACAATCCCAGCTAGTCTGAAAGCAAAAGGACATTGGTTAATAACAATTATTTCCCTCCTCCGATTTGCATTTTCCTTACCCTTCCTTGTATGTGGATCATTGTTAAATGAGAGAAGGATACAATAGAATGCCACAGTAGAAATGCAACGGACACATTTCCTTCTAGGCATTAATATAATCTGTCAAGCAGCTACTTCAGTTACCTTGTTACTGATCTGTCTTTGTTTCCATTAGGAAGGTTTGCAATTCCACTTACAGATTTCCCTTCCAGAGAAATAGTGTTCAAGCACAATTATGTATTTCCAAGTGGCAAGAAAGTATCACATGTTAACATTTTGCTTCTCAAGACCTAGATGCTGCGAGTGAAAATCATGCTTTGGCTCTCTGCATGCTTCTATCTGGCTTAATTAACTGATCACAGCAAAAATCTCAGCTAAAATGATTCTCAGTAAAAGGGTAGGAAGAAGCTGCTTTAGCAGAACTGAGTGAAGCTTTTTCTTTAGCTACTACCCAAGCAAGATACAAGTAGAAAGGAACGAGGATTTTGGCTCAGCACCTTCCTAAACTAGACAGGATTTGAATTTTTGGAGACTGAAAGCAGGATTCAGAATAAAGCCCAATACCTCAGCTTCATCAACTGTTTCTGTGCTGCAGCTGGTGGAGTATACAGAGCAAAGTTTTCCATGGTAATCCAGTCAAAAAAACATGCCCCTTTTTCTTAATGTAACGATGCAGCACTGAAAGTACTGAACCACAGCAAAACAAACACATAATAGCATTTATGGTTTAAACACATTTAAAACAAAGATCTTAAAGTGTTTTAGAAGAATAACCTATGCTTCACAACCATCTCACTGGAATTTTACAGTGTCCACCACAAAGATTTTCCATCTACGGATTATTTTTAGTTCAGCTAGGTAAACTAAGGCGTGCAGGCTGAGAGTGCATCCACTGAGCATGATCAATTAGTTTAAATGCTGTTTAAATTTTTCACAATTTATGACATGATCATGATGCTTGCATAGATCTCCAGTGAAGGTATGATGGTTTATTCCCATCGTCTTATAGATGAGCAGAGTCCCATGTGTTTACTCAGTGTAGGGCTGGCTTACTTCAGTAGACTAGTACATATTAGCAAACTGAAAAGGAATGCAGCAGCCCATCTCCTATAAACACCAGTTGGCTATTTAAGCCTGCAGTGCCCTAGAAATAGACTTATATCTCACAAACACCACCAAATGTCAGAGCATATAATTTACTCTTTGCACACTATATTATTTCCAAATTGGATTTTATGTGTCGCTTACTATATAAAGCTGGAGAAATATTCTCATACACATGAAACACTTCTGCACTAAGAAATTATACCACTTTTAAATCAATTACAGACTATGCAGTGAAGGTCAAACTACAAGACAGAAGATTCAGATTTTGATTTGGATCTTGCTACTGAGTCAGTGACTGACCTTAAACACCTTCCCCAGGGTTTGTTTTCAACATTGTCTTGCACTGAGACTTTGCTGGCTCTGCTTTCCTTTGTCTTATACTATCTTCTGTTTCTGTCTCTCACATCTCCTGCTTGCTTAAACACGACCCCTGGAATACTGTCTGCTCCAAGCGGGATAGAAACAAACAGCCCCAGTATCTCCTAACATTCAGCCAACCCCTGTTCATGCAGGTGAAGACCATGTGTAGTCAGGCCTGCAGTCTGCAAATCTTCCTTCAAACGCTGCCTTCTTTTGGCCACATAAGGACCATAATCAGTTTTAGTACCTAGACATGTAAAGATGATTCAAATAAAAAGAAAAGCAACATCTGATGCAGGCAGACAATGGAGCCTTAGGATACAACCTTATCTAATCAATCTATTTTGAACAGCCAGTATGAGACATACTCTGGACTGTACAGTTTTGCACACAGAGGATGTGCTCTGATCTTCTATGCCTCCTCCTCTAGTTAAGTTAGATTTCACACCGACAGCAGAGCTATTGTGTGCATGACATTTACTGCTGGAAATGGATGCTGTGTCTTACAATGAATGGAAAATCTGAGCACTAGTAATGAAAAGATATCTTCACAGTGTTCTTCAGTCTCTTGTTAGTCATTCAATGTAGAAAAAAAAGTTCAGCACAGGGGAAACACGCTGGGTGTATGTCCATATTCCCAGCTCTGGCTGAAGAAATTAAAACCTTGCTATAAAACAGAGTATGGTTACTGAATATGACAGGTTTCAGATTTTCAGGACGCTCAAGTGAAAATCTCCCTGACAGCAAAGTCCCATTAATCCAGCTGGAGCTTACTTGAGAAACAGGCAGGCAAGTGCATGGTCCTGCACCTGGGTTGGGGCACTGTCATCTGGACCAGTAGCTCCCCAGCTCTTTATAACCCCACTTGAGAATGGTGTTCATGGTCTATGTCTGATTTGCTCCCAAGGAGCCAAGACAGCCAGGCACAGCTTTAAAGCATTGCATTCACTGTTTCACCAGATTTTATATCACTTACAGACTTCCCCAGAAAATGTGTTTCTGTTTTGATCAGTGTCCTCTGTAGAGAGACAGCAAACCCTTTTCCAGCTGATGCACCATGCAGCCTTTTAAAAAGTAATTCACAGACCATTTCACATCCCAAATGCCACTGCAAGAGACTGGAGCCAATTCCAGACTATGCCTGCTGCAGAATCCCTCATGGTTTGACAAGTGCATAGGAGTCCACAGCAATTTTCCTTGCAGTGGATTTGTAGGTAACCATCTGAGGACATACAGAAGATGAATAAACCCTAGAACACAAGTCACTTAAAACTGACTTGAATTACTCACAAGAGACTGTAATACACTGGATTTCTACTTTAGAACTCACACCTCTTTCAAGCCAGAGGCCAAACAAAGAGCTTGGCCAAGGGACAAGGTGGTTGTTGTAATCTCCCTGCCCTTAACTATGCAGTGAGAGTGACACTCTTCTGACTTATGTGTTGTGTAATGATCTTTTGCATATCATTCTTCATGCAATTCTGTTGAAAACCGCTGCCTAAAAGACATGTTGAGCATTTTTGCCCTGTATGTTCTCATTTTCTTCATATTGAAATATAGAAAATACAACCAACCAGTTAAGATGACACTCAAAGTTTTGCTCTTTTTGCAGTACCATCCATTATAAATGCTACTTGAAGCATCTCCATTTAAATTCATCATTGTTGGCAATGTAGATTAAAAAAGAAGTCACATTTTAGCTGTTCACGGATTCTTAAAGAATGTAATTATTTGGTTACAGAAAACTAATCTGACAACATATCTAAAAACTGTTTTCTGCATGGTTTCAAGAAATCAGGGAAAGAAAGAGAATGATTTAGTGATTTATTTTTTTTTTCAGCTCTTAAAGAAGATTTAATTTAAGCAGAGGCTGTCAAGGATTTGACTTCCAGAAATTGTTACTGTGTTTCTTTAATGAAAATCTTTTTCTTTTATACCATTACACATAAGCTTTTTGCCAGGCAAAATTTTTCTGGTAAATCATGGTGAAGTATGGCTTTGGCTCTTAAATAAAATAATATTTACATTTTTTCATCACATTTTTACTAAATAGATTTTAGTAGTCACTGAACAGTGTGTTTACTACACAATGCAAAAAGAGTTTTAGGGTGCACAAAACCACTACTGCATGCTAATGTTTTTGTGGGAGAGTTAAAGCTGTAGTAATTGGGCACCAGAACAACAGAGTGCAAGGCACTTGGCAAGCTTTTATATTGGACAAGCAAGAAAATGTGGTTATCTGAAAGAAGTAGTTTAGTGTACATAAACCAAAATATTTACACAAGCCCAAATCTAATCAAGGTGCTTGCTTCATGAAACATGTTTATATCAGTGCTAGTATACTAAGAAACATAAAGGATGCACATGAACATAAAGCCAGACAAACACATTTACAGATCAGGTTCCAGGTCACTGAATAAAAGATGTTGCCATTGACACAAAGTCACTGGTCTATAAAGAGAGATGTATATAATCTTAGTCTGATGTTCAGCAGACATGGCATTATTTTGCGAAACCCATTGTATCACATGACCTTACATTAACGTTGCCATGTCTGTAAGGTAACAACTACTTAATTGATTCCAGACTCATGTGTTTTTACCCTGAGAACTCACCAAAAGGACACACAGGAATATTAATGGGAAGTCTTTTTGGATGGTGCATTTCTGTTCACTTAATCTGTCACGTACAGCATGAATAGGCAACTGCAGTGCAACTCCCCAGGACACTACAGAGAGCGAGAGAGATCCATCAGATGCAATTACATCAGCTGGTCTGCAGAGCATAAATGAGAGAGTCAGCAGGGCCCAGTTTATCTTCCCTTATACCATCATGATGCCATTTGATGGAAACCAGCTGCTCTGGTCGTGTTCTTCACACTATACACAGCCTTGCCACCAGAACATGCAGGCAAGACCCAAGTGTCTAATGGTTTCACAATTTATTTTGTTTCAGTAAATTTCAAATATGATGTAGATTGACATTCTTGCAATTAAAACAAAGGATCACTATCAACAAATTTCTCACTCAGACATCTACATGAAATGTAAATTCATTTCCACAAGCTACATCAGCACTGCCAGTACAGCATTAAGCCTAGTAAAATAAGACTGTTCAAAATTTATCTGCCTGTTTCACAATGTGAACACATCTCTAATGACACTCCATCGCTATTTATTCAGAAACTTGTCCAATATAAATTCTCTTGTCTCGTTTTACTGGAGGAATCACTGCATATACCTCACATCCACAATCACTGGGTAATTCATAATGACGGTTTATCAAGTAACTGATAGAAAGCACTGCATGCATGGGACTAGACTAAGCCAAGAGAAGACAGGTACGAATGTTGCACCACCCATTCCTAGACTGGTATTATTAGCACACTTACACATGTGTAGCATCAGCAGGATAACTTTCCTTTTTTCCCTGGGGGAAATAAATTGAGATCAGTTCAGATGTGGCCTTGTTCTCCATGGAGATCAGTGGATAGGTGCAGTTGCTTCCGATCCTGTCTGGGACGCCCTGGAGCTGGGGTGGCCTGGCTGCATGCTGAGTGGGTAGGCGACAGGCCTGCATGTTATTGTGAAGCCACCCCTGAGCCGGGCTGCCTACCCACTTGCTTCTTTGTTGAACTTGAAAATGAGACATCTTGCTGCAGAAAGCCTCAATTCCAGTGCACCCAGTGGTATTCTGCAGGATAGGTCTGCCAGAAAGCATACAAGCACTGCTTCTGGCACCTGGCAGGGAGCCTCTGTGATGCAGCAAGGTGTCCAGCCAAAATGGGCACAAGCTTTATGCTCAGAGCATCAGGCTTCTTGATGAGAGCCATACTCCTCCTGGGCCAGGAAATGTCTAGGAACACTGTCTTTTCTTCCTGAGACAGTACAGCTGCACCTTGACTTCTGAATCAGACTTGCTCAAAAAGTCAGTATCACATTAAATTTTCCCAAGAGGAAGGGCATTTTTTAATTTATAACAAGATAGCAAAACATAGAAGAGATTTTATACAAACACTTTTATGATTATTTTTCTGGAGCACTCACAAAAGCTGTTGCATTTGGCAATGAATTTAACGGTCACTTGTGTTGTTCAACTTTTTACCTTTAAATACCCCTCCTAAATTAATTAGCTGCATTATTTTATCTGACTGCTCCATGGTGTTTCTGCAGGAAAAAAGACCGCAGGTATGTGCACCTCCCACATTTACACACTGTAAAAATCATCATTAGAAAAGAAACAGGAAAACCCACCCCTGTGAATTTTGCACAGCCTAATGCATCCTCCAAAATAAGAGCCCTGAGCAAACCCCACCTGACATTTTATCTTTCACTCCCAGGGCCATGTTCTGAGCACTTTTTGTACATGAATCAGTGAAAAGAGTCCCAGCTTCTGAAAGTGCCGTGGCTCTGGCAGCAGGCAGCAGGTGCAGTCTGCTCAGCAGTGGTAAGGCTCTATAGGCCTCATCTACAAAAAGCCACACTGGAACCCCAAGAAAGATGCAGTGGTTCAGATGAGCTACGTCTGCCTTCCACCAGAAGATTTCTGGTTTCTTTCCCTTCTTCTCTATTTTCCATCATTCCTCTTTGTACTGAAACAATTTGAGGCTTAGGATCTAAATCCAGGGACTTCTATGAAAGTGCTGACCCAGACCTGCATATAAGCCTTGTGAATCCAGATGTGATTTCTATTTTATTATTTCTCATTTTTATTCTCTGTTGAAGTCTCACCTTTTAGTGGATTCTTCATAAGCAGTTATACAGAAGTGCAGGATTTGTTTTACAGGTTCAAATCAAATTTCACTCTTGGCTGCTTCAGAAAATGGATAGACTACTTGTGCTGAAAGTCTTCTCCTCCTGCTGCTTTTGCTTCCCCAGCACAGCCAATGGCATGTTTACATCCTGAAGCAACAGGCCCTACTGATTTCCTCTGTGCAATCTGAGATGGTGAAAGCGCTCTCTGTTACGTAAGTGCCCAAATCCAACAAACCCAGGGATCTAAACTAGCTCAAAAGAAACTTGACAAATCAGGCTGTTCTTGAGAGCCTTCTACATAAAACCTTCTACAAAGGTTTTATGGCTTTGCCTACAGATCACAAAAATAGATAATGGGTCAAGAAGATAAACACAACTATAAAGACAGCAAGGCTATACTTTAAAAACCTATTCTAAAATGTCCTACATACAGAACTAGTCACTGTAATCGCTACCTAAAGTATTCTCTAATTTAACAAACTGTTGCAGAAACACTAGAAAACATTTCGTATATTAAATAATGTTAAACTTTTCACTTTTTGTCCTATAGGTATTATTTTATGCTTTGGCATATAGAGTCTTTCTTTTAAAATTACTCTATGGAAGTTCCAAACAAATGTGTAGTATCTGCACAGCGGAAATAAAGCACAGCTAAAATCATGAAGCCATATTCTGCACACACTCTACTGTAAATGAAAAGTAACTCTGCTGACCTTATTCAATTTATAAAGAAATACAAAAATTGTCCTGTACTTCCACTAATTAAGCTTCAAAGTCATTTACTTATGACCTTTTCTGAGCACAAAGACATTTTAGACAGTGTTATATAAGCTTTTTGCTAGCAACAATACGTGACCTTAGCTAAAAGGCCATGATGGCAACAATTAGTTTCTCCTTCCTCAGTCTTCTTTGCTGGAACAAAAAAAAAGAGGTTTCCTTTTTGGAAAGCTCTACCTTATTATCTTGGTTTCTGATCCTGTTCTCTACCTCAAAGTATCACAAAACGTACATCTGGAAGAAACTTCCTCAGTGGCATAGTTTATCCCTCTGCAAAATATCATGATATTTCTTCATTTAATGTTATTTTCTCCAGCATCCTCTTAATGTCCTGAACAATCCAGCTTCTAGCACTTCTCAGGAAATTGGTCTACATTCTTGCCATGATCTCAGACAGAGTGAGTTTTTTGACCTTGGGACTGTGAAATAACAGCCTAGTCCTAGTATCCAACATGCTTAGAAAAAAGCACGTCATTCTGAATGGAATAAAAAAGAGCCCCAAACCCTAAACCAAGGCCAGGCCCTTGACACGTACCTGAGACAATACTACCAAACACCTCTGGAATTTTATTGCTTTGCCCTACCCCAAATGTTTTCCCTTAGAAAAGCACTCTCCATAACCTCTATCATGGAGCAGTGCATCCCTCTCGCAGCTCCACCTGGCGATATTAGAGCCTAATACAATATTCCTAACACAAAAGGTGGCTCCAGAAACCCTGTGAAAAGACCAGTTTCTCTGATGTTACCTTGTAATGATACCAAACAGCATGTCATTCTGTCTATTGTGCTGCTAGGGAGCTAGTATTATTTACAAGTAATGTTCTTTTAAAACTAGCTGATTCTTAATAAGAGAATTTCATGATTGTAAGGCTATAGAGAAATAAATGGCCTTTTAAAAAAGAACTCAAAATGTGGCACTTCGTTAATGATAGAGTGGTCAAGTGTCACTTACCAGCCTCAAATGATAATATTCAAGCCCTTTCAGTCTTTTTCCAGGACAAAATAAATTCTGCTACTACAAGTCCATGCATGTTACATACTGTATATTTTTACCCCTTAGCCTCAGCATTTGTTTTTGCCAACCTTTTTAATTTGGACTTGGCATTTATATGCCACAAGAAACTATTAATCCATGGAACATCCCTTTTCACATACATGATGTCCTAGTTAAACACAGAGTTAATTATCTCTCCCTTTATAACTCGATTAATTCCAACTAGTTAACCTTTATCTCTGTTCCATGTCCAATAGGGTGCTCTTTGGGGTGCTTTTTCATCCCATTAAAACTGCTCCCCTCAATGATGCCTCCAAGTGATTGCTCTCTTATAGCTTGAGGAAGGAGGGTCTGGCTGTCTCCACAGCAGCATTCTTGGCTTTTACAAATAGCTCTGCAAGTACAGGAGCTTGGGCTAAACAGGAATAGACTGAAGGAGGATGCTTCCATCTCATCACTTGTCTTCACAGTTACTTCCTCAAGTCCCAGTGGTGTGAGCCAAAAGCTCCCAGACGCACAGGAAGCAAACAGGGCTTAGGAAATATAAATGGCAGATTCTTCCAGCCAGACACAAAATAGTGTTTGAAATACTGGTGGGAGAACTGTACCTGAGCTGTGACAGGCTGGAAGTATAAGAAATACTCACAACCATTCTCCTGCAGATGAGTTAGGAAATAAAAGACTCGAACTGGGCCTATGCATGTCCCCATTTAACAGCTTACAAATGAAGGGTTTTCTTTACTTCATCTGAAAGTGTGCTTACAGTGACACAATCAATTTAGAATCACAGGATCATAGACACATAGAATTATTTAGAGTGGAAAAGACTTTTAAGATCATTAAGTACACCTAACACTGCCAAGTCTACCAATGGAAATTTATTCCATTTCAATTAGTTATTATTATTCTGCTTCTATTACAGAACCATTTAGACGCTCCAGCTGCAGTTGATGTCTGATCATATAGGAATTACAAGCACAAGCAAATAAGCCTCATCCATGCAGAGAAGTGGTGCTGGTTTAAGTCAGGTTCTGCCTACAGTGAGTCAGTTAGCGTGCAGTAGCTACAGTGTGAATTGACAGCTAACCTGTACTAGGCTTTTATATGGTCACTGTGAAAGCAGAATAAGTTGTCACAATATTTACCGCATACTAAAGATATCCATAAAGAACAGAGTACAGAGTAGCTAAGGAACTATATTCACACCCTGGCTAAGTATTCACTAATTTCTTCCACATACCAATGTACAAACTAAATTAGAAACCATAGAGTTGGTGCAAACCATGTCTTCTTTTGTGCTTCAGCAAAATTAAAAGCCAAAAGCAGATATAGTTTAAGGTAGGAACAGGAGAGGAAGGACGTGTACCCCAGCAATCCATACGAGGATCAGTGCTCAGCTTTTCTCCAACCCAGCCGCTTCTTCCCTCAATCCTCTGCTCCAAAGTTCAGTGCCCTTCCCCCTGGATCAGGTGTCCAGCCCCGCTCTTCAGTTTAGTCACCCACTTTCCTGTTTTTTCAGGGTTTACTGCAGCCCAGTGATGGCCCCAGCCGTGGCTCAGCAAAGCAGCCTGTTTCCTGTGTGCCCCCTGGCTTTCCCCTGAGCTGCCCCAAGATCATCACAGTTAGACAAATAAAGGAATTTTCAGTTTAGTGAACTTAATTATCTTTGATTTAAGGCTTGTCAAAGGCTTTTTCCTCCTGATGTAACTAATGGGAAATTCCAGGAAATCATCAGTTAAACCTGGGGAAAGTCTGAGTGGACATTTGGCCTGGCTGAAGACACAGATAGAGTGAACAGCCAGGACAGTCCTGGAAAACATTGCCAAGTTTGAGCATGCTCCTCAAAGTTTTCAGAATGCTATTTTCTCCCAGGTTTTAATTCATGATGTGCAG
Source organism: Psittacus erithacus (assembly GCA_009867235.2). Lineage (NCBI taxonomy): Eukaryota > Metazoa > Chordata > Aves > Psittaciformes > Psittacidae > Psittacus > Psittacus erithacus. The sequence goes on from WYDI02001031.1 coordinate 17,186, forward strand.
TTTTCCACTTGTCCCCAAGCCACAGCCATGGGATCTCACTGGTTCCTGGCCCTGTGGGAGCAGGGTGAGAGGGGTGCCCTGGGCTGAGATGGAGACCCCCATGTGGGTGTTTCCCCTCATTTGGCCTGCAGCCTGGGGTGTGTGCTTCTCCTGACGCCAGTGCCAGGCCCTCATGACATCCGCTCTGCTTCCCAGGCTTAAAAGCAGGGAATAAAAGGAGAATAAAAGCCTTGTGAGTTTTCCAAAGCAGAATTTTCCTGTTACCCTGTGTCTGTATAACATTTTGGCTCGGGTCGGTGGTGTAGCTTCAGCAGGAATACCAATGCAGGGTTACTTGTCCTCACCATCTCCAGCAATACTGCTCTGCAGAGATATGTTTCTTTCATAAGTGTAAAAAAGATTTCCAAAACAAAGCATCTAAATACACATTGCTATTCTTACTTGGATACTGTGCAAAAGAACTAACCAAAAGCTTTTTAAATAACATGATAATGTAGTGAAATCATACTACTATGTTTTAGAAATATCTGTTCAAAACTGCAAGAAATAGCTGCCAGAAATATCCAGACACGTACCAGCAGCTCCGTCATTTGGGCACATATTTCATGAGCATTTTTGAGACTCTTTTACTTTATTTTTTTCTGCTCAGTTTCTCTCATGAGCCTGGCTGCTATTCCACTGTGACCTGCCCTTCTCTGGTCAATCACATCCTCTTCTTAGCTTCCTTTTCGTTCTACTTGTGTATCCTCTTCTGAGGTCATGCCTTCACCTCATCATCATCTTGCTCGGGCATTTGCTTAGAGGAGAAGCTTCCCTTGTTGCAAGACATCTGCACTGGGGGTCCCCTCTACTCCCTTCTGCTCCCCACCATGGTGCTGCCCCTCAGCCTTGCCCAAGGAGCTTTGGAAAGCTGAATTAATGAGCATGGACAGCATTTGAAAGGTCTGAGGTGGTTTACATAAGGTGGAAAAATGCACTTTCGCAGGATCAAAGCCACCTCCTGGCCTAGAAGTAAAGCTCTTTTAGGAAAGGTTTTGCGCCTAACCGCTTATAATCCTTTGTTTTGTAAATTCGAGTAAAACCAAATTCTGTTATGTGAAACTGTAACACCCTCCTCATTGCGTCAGCTTTGAATTACATGCTGAGAGCTCCAATTGCAACCACTTGAGCGACAGGATGGGACTGGCTACAGAGTCAGCTGGCAGCAGTACAAGGACTATTTTGGTTGCTGGGAGTGGCTAAGTCACGTTAGCGGTGGGGCTGTCCAAACCTCCTGGCTTTGCTGCTCAGCAGAGTGCACTCGGCAAGGCAAAGCTCTGCCCCATGCCCAGGCTCCCACTGCAGATCCAGCTCGGGGGCTCCCGGGGCTCCTCTGCTGGGCTGTCTTCCCTGGGGGGGGCCTCTACTGCCATCCTGGCCACTGCTGCTGCCGTGTGTTCCATAGGAACCTTCTGCAGCACCAGGGATGAAAAAAGTGTTATGAGAGAAAAGTGTCTTCAAATAATGCAATTGCTCACACCCACTCCCAAAAAAGGGAAATATTTATAAACAGTTCTGCTTTTATTTATATAGTTGCCATGGCTCTGCTCTGTCAGACTCCATCTGTGCTCTCCCTAAGACCATCCTCCTTACACTGCACTTACTCTCTGCCTGTAATTTTTCAGACCAAAGGAATGTAATTTCATTCATAGACTGAACAAACTGCAAGCATGAAGAAATGTCTCTCATCAAAGGCAACACATTAGCTGATTTATTATTACATCCCATACAAGAAAGCTGTAAAAAATGAATAAAAAGTCAATGGTGGCAGAAAAGACCCTACGTCTACACATCCTGAGGTGCTGCTGTGTCAAGTAATGCTCCTGCTGGAACTTGGTTGTGGGTGATGAGGCTACTGTGTCAGAAGAGGTCAGGCTATTTCCCTGACTGTTCAGCTGAGGGACAGTGTTATGTCCCACAAGAATCAATCTGGTCCCGTGCACAAGAAGCTTTCACATCTTGCCATTATTCTTGCACATGACATGCATTTTAGATGCAGGGTAGCACTTCTACCTGGTCTTCAAACACCATTTCTACTGTTATGCAGAAAACAGTGGCTATGGTGCAGAGTGTTTCCTGCAGGTTAATGGCTGGATAGGAGCAAATGGTGTTCCATAAGTAAGGTGAAGGATATTAACTCCAAACAGTTAATAAATCCTCAGGAAATGCCCTGACCTCTGTTGGTTATTGCTATTAAAAATGTGGGAAAAAAAATCCCATGCATTTTTGCTGTATGACATAGCCACCACTGGTATGCATAGAATACATATTAGCAAATCTTTTGGCTCTCTCTCTATACTGTGGTCATTATAACTTGCTATTTTGAGGGAAAGATGTGTGTATGTGCTGGGAGGAGTCGGGGAAGGAAACCATTGTTGCTTTGAAAGCCACAGTCAGAAATGAAGGCTCAGTTTTTCATTCCCTAAAATGTCTTTACTTCCCCATATCATCAGTTTCTTAATTCTTACTGTTGTTTGAAACTTTAGGCTCTCACCCTCTGAGCCATTTACTTCATCCCTTCCCTTGTGTGACTCCTATCATTTTTATCTCAAAGGGTTCACCAAAATATGACTGCATGGTGTTAGTGTGACATATATGTGTGTGTAGAGGAGGAAATGAGAACAGAAATGCGTCATCAACATTTGAAAAGGTTGGTATGGTAATAATTAGCAGCAATCAGCTCTGAATGTATATGGTAAAGGACAAAGTGAGCAAAACAAGGTGAATACCTTAAAAGGAAGGTAGTAGCTGCATCTACTTTCTTCTTAGGACTGTTAGTGAGATCTTTGCTGTACAACCTTATCTTCCTCTGTATTTCATTGCCGTGTGAGCTCCTCCTACCAATCTGCTTTATGGACATTTTATTGACATGCTTTTAAGAACCTCTCAGGAAGTACTTCGGCTCATGTGAGGGCTAATAAGATTTCAAATGCCTGTGTCCTTGTTCCTCACAAGACACTGCTGCAGAAACTATTTCTAGGAATGCTTTCAGAGAGGACACCATGATATTGGCCATAAATCTAGGGGTAGCAGATGGAAAAAATAAAACTAAGCAATACAAATTAAATAAACAAGGCAGAAGAATACTTTAACAAATGCTATTCTGCCACACACAAGTCACCAGCATTTTAAAGATAAGGCTATCGTATTCCCTTCAGAGTCAGCAGTAGGTGCAATAATCTTTGGATAAGATCCTCTGCTTTTTGGCAGACTGTTGAGAAGGAGATGGAGGCATGAGCAGTGCCTGAAGTGAATCAGAGGATGATGAAGGCACTGTGCGGTCCAGCCCCAATTTAGGTACTGATGATGCACACTGGAAAGTATCTTCTCTTTTAAAGCTCTGGTAGCAACATTTTAGATTCAAGGCAAATGCTGGGTCTGTATTATTAGAGCAACTTCAGCTACAGGGCCAGGGAGAGCTGTGAGATTTACAGATCTGGTCCAGTCATTCATAGGCAGAACTAAATGGCAACACATGCTACTCCTTCTGTCCTTTCCACTAATCCTCTTCCCTGCTCTCTCAAAACTCTTCACAAAGTTCACTGACATGAAAGCTTGCTTTTTTGCGTGGTGTTTCATGGATTTAGTCCATACATTCCCATGGTTTTTGTAAACTACAGGTTGAAAGTTGTAAATCTCTCTCTCTGTAAAGACCTTGCATAAGCTAAGACCCCCTCCACTGTGCAGTCCCTCATGATTTTCTTAAGTCATTGCTATCCTCTGTGATCAGGCTGCCTTTGCGCAGAAGGTGATATGCACATCAGCCAGGCTACTGTCTTGTGTAACTCTTGTCATCTCCATTGCAGGCTACTGTTTTTGCCATGCCTTCTACACACTGACCAGTAATTCACCAGTCTGGGGAAGCTGTTGACTTTACTCTTCAAAATTATATTCTCTGTGTTTGCAAAACAAATCCTGTTGTGACCCTTGCCATGGGCAGGAATACCACCCACTAGACCAGGTTGCTCAAAGCCCCTCGTCTTGCAAGAGTCAAGAGGGTTTAGGAGAGCACTCTGCTTATCAACTCCAAACTTCACTGACTCATAACAAACACATAAAAAAAGCCCCAACCCAGCCCAACTAAAACTTCAAATAGACATTATAAAGTAAATAAAGGTTTTTGCTCTGTATATTATTGTCCTGCATAAACTCTTTGCATAAGCACCTAGTTCAGAATAAGCATGAGTTTTATGAAAGGTACAATGAAGATCTAATCTTAGCTTACATTCCCTATGATAAAAAAAACCATTTTGTGAAATAGAGGAGCACTGGGCAGACAGACAAGAACAGACTCATATGGCAAACTAAATGCATTATTTATTATTTAGTAGAGCTTCTGTAATACAATTCTGTACATTGACTTATTTATGAAGTGCAATAAGAAAAGAGCTGAATTTGTGTATGAAGAAAATAGGGGTTTATATTCAGCTAATATGCTAGCTGAAATTGAAACTAGCAACGTAAGCCAAAAAGATGCCATAATGTTCTTAGCCACTACTTGGGAAATATTAATGGAAATACAATGAGGCTAATGAAGGAAGGCACATACAGTAATTGTGAAAGATGACACCTAGCTTCTGGTTTCTCAGGCTACCAAAGAGCTTTTGCATTACAGGCAACAGAAATGAACTCATCCTCCTCCTGAGCATTCATGGTAAAACCATTCACATCACTGCCAGCTGTGGTGCTGAAAGAGATTTGGGATGGCACCACCACAATAATCCTTTGAAATAAAATTTGCCACCAGACAGCAGGAAGGTGATTCAGAATGAAAGATCCTGTTCTCCACACTCGTCTGGCCATGAGACCCTGCTGGCACCATCAGTTGTGATGCCTATGAGCGCCAAGTCTAATGGTACTTTCTCTGACATGAAGCCTTTTGCAGAGTCACGAGAGACAACGGAGACAAGATGAATAGCGACACTGGAAAATACCCTCTCTCACCCACTTTCTTCTTTAATTCAGAGTCAGGGTGTCGGCAGAGTATCTGGGACTCTCCCAGAGAGCAGCTTTCTGGCTTCCCACTGTTTGGCATTAAATTTCCAGCTCTGCAGCTGAAGTACCTAAGACTGCCCGCACAGTTCACTGAAATACAGCGCAGTGCCCAAGGGCTGTACATTTCTCTCTATCTCAGAAATGGAAATTAGTCCCCATTTATTAAGGCTACTGTCATAAGCCTCTGGATCTTGCGATTCCTCCCACAAACTACAGGGATCTTTCTGGGCCTTCAAACATCTCTTCCTATTCAGCTAATGATGTTTTAACTTAGTATAAGTGTATAGAGGAGCATTCTAGTTTGCTCAACCTTAAGCAGAATGACAATGAGAAGAAACCTGAAGTGTCACTGATGAGCATGCAGCTAAATAATTATTTTCTCCAGTATTCATTTCATACACTAAAACATAATATTTTTCCTATTGTTTTTCACATTTACAACTTTTCAAATTAGTAGCTTTCTTTTCTTTTCTAAATCTCACTTTTTCCAGAAATGACAGCAGAAACATAGAATCATAGTTTGGGTTGGAAGGGACCTTCAAAAGTCATCTAGTCCAACATGCTGAACTCAACTGGAACTGGAACTTAAAAATTAAAAAGGCATGTTAAAGAAATGAAAACTTTTATGGTGAGTGGAGAGAAGAGTTGTTGCAGGTGGTTTACCAGTTTTAAAGAGCGGCACTATCAATGGTTTCCAAACATTCAGGCACAGAGGAAAACTCAGAGTGCAAAGAACATGCTGAGGCTCTCTGTGGCCTAAAAAGAACAGCCGCTATGGCTTGCTCTGTGTTGGCTTAATTCCCGCATTACCAGCAAAACAACTGCCTAGCAACCCAGCTTTTCCCACAACATTTCCTCACACATGTTGTGTGTCCAGAAAAAAGTATAGCACCTAGTATTCTCTCTGGATAATCCCCTTTTTTAAGAGCTACATTTAGCCCTCCATATGCATTAGAGCTGTAACTAACAAGGCAAATGCTGTCATGACAGACAGTGCAGGCAAAGTCAAAACAATCCTGTCTGTGCTGCAAGCTGCGCAGCAGCGCTGTGCACCCTGAACAAGTTATCTGTGCATCAGACAGATAGCAAACTTGCTGCGTCCCTCCACCATAACAAAGGCAGGAAGCCACGGTTTTTGGCAGAAAGGTACAGATATCCTTCCTATTGAAAACCCTGCTCTGTGAACTGTGAGAAAGCTCTCTAGCACACACTTCACAACTATCAGGAGAGTCCAGCTGAAGGCATAAATAATTCAGTACTTTCAAAAAAACCATGCTAGTCTGAACACATGAAATCACTTTTTTAGTTACTGCCTTTAAGGAACATTTACTGTCATACAGTAGATTTACTGATAGTTACATTTTCTTATCTGACATCCCAGCTGCAGCATCATCTTGCAACTGAATATTTAAGTTACCTTCCTCACAGTTTCAGCACTAGTAAAAGAAAGAATTGCCTTGACCTTCTGCAGCTGTTTCTGAGCAATACGCTGAGAGGACTGCAGAATACCCAAATTTACCCATCTGTTATCTGGAAGCACAAGCCTTCTCACCCCTCCAAAAGATAGCACCCTTTGAGAAGCACTGTAAATAAGCTCTATCTGGCATAATTAAGACAGAACTCTTAGTCAAACATGCAGAAATTAAGGCAGCAACTTACTTGCCGTCTTCATAACTTCCTCAGGAACACTGTCTTTTCAAATGAGTGCAACAGGAAATTGTGGTAATTACGGGTAAGCTATGCATCTGCAGCTCAAACCACCCACTGCAAAGTGCAAAGGCAGTCAGCTCTGACTGGTAAGCAATAACTGCAGCCACCTCCCCTTCTTCTTGTACTTTGCATGTAAATCTTAAACAGGCGCCATGTGAAGAGAAGTGTCTTTAACAAAGATCCACATGAAATATATCAGCAAAAAGGCTTTATTATTCATGACAACTCTATGCTCGGAAGTTTCCTCTGTGAAGTGTTCTGAGACTTACAGGTGAAAAGCATCCTAGGTGTACTATCATTTATTACTGATTTTATCTAGACAGGTGTTCACTGTCTTTCTTAAAGGCAATACTGACCTTTTACTTCTTCTTTGTCACACAGGGGTGAACTTGGACCCTTCTTGCCCTGTCTTCCGTGGCAATGCGGGAGAAAGGGTACTGAGAAGAGAGCTGCACACTCATGGGTCGAGTAGGTCCAAAGACAGCTCCACATGTTTTTGCTTTCTGAGCTGAGACAGAACATTGTCTGTAGTGAATCAGGACCCTGCTCCTACCTTCTTCTTACAAGAGGGTTTCATAGTAGGGCAGACAGCTAGCTGAAACCATGCCAGTGTCCCACAGCCTTTAAGACAAGAACTACAATCTCTTCTTTGTTTCTGAATTAGCATTTGACAGATGCAGAAAGCTGCAATTAATATCCAGTTCACAGAAGTATGCATGTAAGACTGTGAACTCATGAAAAAGCTCTGATAACATCAGATACTGCAGGCAGTTTGGCATGTTTTTAATAACTAGATTGCCTCCACAAGGTTTATACTTTCAAATCTACATTTTTGTCAAGATCACTTTAGTGCCCACTGGGTGGTTAGATAAGGTAGAGGCTAACAGCAGAGAAGTGAAATATTCATGTAAGTGGATGAAATGCTGATGATTAAATTGGAACTAAGTTCTAACATCTATGACACCTGACAACTCTTGCAGGGTGGTTGACACAGACAGCAGAATTACCAAAATGAGCAGTTGTATAGGATTGCTGGAGGGCAGACCTAGCCTACAGAACCTGTGTTTCTGGGCACAAGTCAAGAAACTTGCGGAATGCCTTTAGGATCAATCTGACTCTGCAGGGTTAGTGATTAGGGAAAAGTATTTATTTGTATGCTGAGTCAGCTCCATGACATAGACTCCAGGAGGTCCTGCTTATGTAGCTACGTGCCAGGCTGTGAAATCATTGGAGATGCACATGCAAAAGGAAACATCTGTGCCAGCAACTAAAGTAAGTTAGCAATGCGCTCTTGCTTAACACAACTAAAAAGGCATAGAGACTCCCTGAAGGAGAGGTTTTCCCTAGCTTCAGTGAAATGCATCTGGTTTCTTTGCATTTTTTCCTATTAAACACATTCAGTCTTTCACCACTACATGTGCAGATGGTCTGAGCAGCAGCGTCTGGAAAAGCACTTCCGTGGAATGCCTGCCTGCACCAAATGCATCTGCCATGTGGGCCATTTGATACCCCAGGTAACTTTGCCACTCTCTGAAGGACCTGCAAACATAGACAAAAAGCAGTGTTTTCGCCTTCTCCTCCTCCACCCCACTACCTCTACTATTGTCTTATCAGCAGATAACTGCACCAGATGATTTGACAAGAATGGTGGATATTACTAGCTGACTGAAGTGAAAAGGCTGTCCCCTGACAAGTCAGACATCTCTGCAATCGATCCAAAAGTCCTTTTGCCCTTGAGTTTCATCTTCTGTTTCCTCTCTGCGTTCCTCTTATTGCCTTAACCCTCTGTTTCCTTTTCAAGTGACTCTTCACCTTATAGTTTCTTAACTTCTCTCCTAGAGTCACAGAATTACAGAACAGTTTGGGTCAGAAGGGACCTTTAAAGGTCATCTAGTCCAATTTTCTCTGCAATCTTCAACTGGATCAGGTCGCTTAGAACCCCATTCGACACAATCATTTCACTTTCTTCAGTTTAACATTGCAAACTCCTCCACAGAAGCTCACCCAGCTGTCCTGCCCTCTCTCCCTTAGCCCATCACTCTAGCCAAGGATCACCAATTATTCTGAGCAGTACAGCATGCATGCAACTCAACAGCAGTATGAGAGAAGAAAGAGGACCCAGCTTTTACATGCTAGGGATAAGCTTCACAAAAGAATGCATATGTTGCAATACCCAGCTCTTAAGTGACTGGCTTTCTATTTCACTTCACAGCCCTAACTCTTGCATGGGGTTAACAGCTAAAGGAGAGAGGCACCTGAAGGTTACCCTAGAGGAATGCTTTCAGGCCAAGCTCTGTGAGGGGCTCAAATGCAGGTTCTGGTGGTTGCTTGTCTGTTCAGCTGCCAGTAAGATCCCTTTGAAACACAGGGTATGACACATTAAGCTCTTCACTGCAGCCAAGCACTTCCATCCTTTCTATACTCACAGCCATGAACTCTGTCCTGAAAATAGGCACCCATGCAGTGCTTCTTTACACACATTATTGCAGGTGCTACCTTCAGAAGACCTCCAGTTCTCAATAATCCACTGCTTGAACCAGTATATGGAAGGTTCAGACTCCATTTTCACCTCCTTACAGAGCATTGCAAACCTGTGTTTTCCTACCTAGATGCTCTGCCAGATTATGAAATAAGATATTGCTGGCCTTAAATGCATATTAAAATTTTCGTTTGAAAAGTCACATACAACTTCGCTGGAAGCAGTTCAGTTCACAGGGAAGAGAAGTGAACACAGTCCTGAGAAGCTACCAACTTTGGCTTCAGCATGGGATGGGGTTCTCTTGGTTCCCTGCATTGAAAGTATTGCTCTTTGCATTGATGACTTACACATTTACACTGAGTCTCCTTGGCCTTGACATTTGGGCGTTCACCTAGGTTCTGAGAAACCCATTTATTGGCAAGATATTTAATGTTAAGTATTTGGGGCCTACAAGGATGCTGGGGAGGGATTCTTCATTAGGGACTGTAGTGATAGGACAAGGGGTAATGGGTTCAAACTTAAACAGGGGAGGTTTAGATTGGATATAAGGAGGAAGTTCTTTACTGTGAGTGTGGTGAGGCACTGGAATGGGTTGCCCAGGGAAGCTGTGAACACTCTATCCCTGGCAGTGCTCAAAGCCAGGTTGGACAGAGCCTTGGGTAACATGGTTTAGTGTGAGGTGTCCTTCTGCCCATGGCAGAAGGGTTGGAACTAGATGATCTTAAAGTCCTTTCCAACCCTAAGTATTCTATGATTCACAAGAGTAGACAGAAGAACCTGAGCCTTCTTTCCCTCTGCCAATCTAGACAAGTGGTCTAGTCATGAAGTTATTGTGTTTCTCTAACTATTCAATAAAAGTCTTCCATTTTGCAATAGAAAAGATTAAAGCTGCCTCATCATACAGCATTATGTAGCTAATTTAAGCACTCATCTTAGAGATGAGTTCAAAAAAGTCATGAACACAAGAACTTCCACAAGTGTTTGAACTACTGTTTAAAGGGGAAAATATCTCCTGTGTTGAACCTGATTCATTGAGTACCAAATGTACCTAGTCGTATTAATAAGCCCAGTAGACATTTGCTTAAAATAAAGATCACAGTGTAGCTTAGCTACATACACTAGGTAGCAACAGACTGTACACAAAACATACACTTAACTCCTGAGGGACCTTCACTGCTGGAAAGCTGGCACACAGAAATTCCCATTTGCACTATACAGAGGCACTTCAGGGGTTTTGAAGGTACGAATTTTTAACTCAGATGCTCAAGTCTTTGTTTTACTGATGCAATACTCTTGAGGCTAAACGAAACATTGAAATATTTTTCCTTGTGGGGAGATATATCTCCTCATAGGATTAAATGGGGTTTACCCACTGCCATTTACTCTTGGGACCCAGTCAAATGTTGAGATAAATATTGAACTCGCTACCACTGATTGCATTTGGGTAACACTAGGCCACTACTTGCCAATTGGCAAATCCCTCCACTGCATTTCTGCAATTATTTTCACTCGGTGAGACACCTTGTTGTCCTCACCCAAAGATAACTGCAAATACAGCCATTTTCTCTGTGGAACAGATTCTAGCAGTTTTCAGAATGATCAGATCTGCCGAAACAGATCTGTAACGTAGGTCTGTAATTTATATCTGAAAATGAAGACTGTAGAGGTTCACTGAGTGGATACACAAATACCTGTAGGGTAAATAATTACTCTAAACAGTCTGTTTTGATAAGCACTGCCTGAAACAAAACCAAACCACAGAAATTCATATTAAAATTGTGGTTCTCTAGAGCTGATAGTACCATCTATAGTAAACAGATGTTTATGCAAGTTTATTTTTTGAATGAATAAGTAATTGTTTTGGAGTTCAGCCTTTCAGTTATGCAAGGCTCTTTCTTCACATCAGCTATTCTCATTAATGGGCACATTCCTGAGCAACATTTTAAAAAAATGGTTATTGCTTCTTACTTTGTTTCTTTAATTCAAACCATGTGGCTTCACTGTGTGGGAAGAAACAAGGATAAGTTTAAAACCAAGCACTGGCATTGAATCCTCCCCTCTTTTAAAAAGGGAAGCATTTTCATTTCAAAGCACCCTTTTTAAAGAAGAACTTCTGAAGAATATCTGAATCACAGAAATGTTTCAGGGCTGCTCCTCCTCCACTCCTTGTAAAGATTTGTTCCCTACAGTATACTTGCTAGTTCATTGAAAAGTGAATGTCTGAAATCAATACTAGACACTTCCTTTTCAAATTCAGAATTGATTTTAGCCTGTTAAACAACAACATCCAAACAACTTCTTGTCATCTTTTCAGAAAATTTATTAACACAGCTGGAAATAATCACTCATTCAGCAGGGATCCCCATAGTGCATCTAACAGGAAAAAAAAAAAGAAAATGCAAACCAGAAAGACTGTTCCTGAGCCACTACATTGATTAAGAGCATTGTAAAGGAATGGTTGGCAATCTAAGGTGAGTTTTAGAAATGTGGCCAAACTGACATTGCGCTGCAAATGTGCACAATACAAACAAAATTAATCCCATTTATTTTATTTACCTCAGCAAGAACACAAAACATGAAATCCCTGTCAGACTGCTGTATTTCTAGCATCTCTGGCTGTGGTCTTACATGGCTGTAACTCCTCTCAGCTCTCAGGGCAATTACCTAACCACAAAGTGCATTCATTTCACTTTGCCGGTTCTGTTTCTGTTTATCTTGACCTTATGCAGCCTTTGCACGAGTTCAAAATCCACTGATTTAAAACGTGTCTTTACTCAGAAAGTGGACAGGAAGAGTCACACTTCTGTGGTTTGCTCTTTTCAGACTTTCAGTTAAGCTCACTGTTTTCACTGACAACGTAAGTTTCTGCGTTTTTCTAAACTCCTTGAGACCTACAGAAACAACACAAGAGAGGAGGAACAACCATTGCTCCTACTCCACATTGTGTATGATGAAAAAATTCTTACTTTGGCCTTATTCACTTGCAATTTATAGAAACCAGTGCAAGTCATAGCATTCCCCAAGTTTCCTGAAGTTTTCCCAAACTCCACTTGAGAGACATCTTATGTTGGTTGTGCACAGTCTGTAAAAACTCACTGGAAAATTCAGGTACCAAATTGATTTTACAAGTTTGGCCACCTAACCTTGTGTTTCTTCTTATATGTAAACCTAGAATATCTGACTCAGTAAAAGGAACTCCCCTTTAGTGGGAGACAAACACAGAGCCTGAAAATGTATAGTAATAATTTAGAAAAGATATGTTTTAAGCAGCACTGGTTCATTCATCTGATTTTTTTTACATATGGGTTTCCTTAAAGACTTATGGAAGGGTACTGCATTCATTCAGTAAATGTAACATCAGGGGTTGACATCAAATTTGTTTCATCATGCAAATCCACTTAAGTTAAAGACAAACTTAATGTTGCTGGAAAGAAATATCTAAGTTCTGGAATTTTTTTACAGTGTAGGAAACCCTGTGAAAATATACATAGAATCTATCATCATATGTATAAAAACTTCTTTCCAGGAACTACAGAATTTAATGTGATCAGCTTAGCCTCTGGTTAAATCATCTCTCAATGCTCTTCTTTTGTCAGAACTTAGGTCACTGAAGAGACATACTGAAAATGCTTATAGGCATAGAGAATCTAAATGCTAAGACTTATTTCAAACCTTAAACCATGTATTTTATATTTCTAAATCCAGACATATTCTATTTTTCTCTTTACATGGCCTTTGCCGAATCAGGACTTCAGATACCTTTTTGCCAGTTAACAGTATCAGATAAGATTTCGTCCCCTAAATTATACACTAATAAATTACTACAATGTTTTTCTTGTTATCTTTTATCCCAGTTTCTCAGTCACATTCTCCTAATCACCGTTTCCTTAGATTTTACTCAGCATTGATAATGCTGTTTCAGAACTGTGCAAGTTATTTTGAGCACTAAAAGGTGATCACACCAAGGAGCTAAAGCTCACATCACTGGAATTCTAGCATTAATAGCCTGCCTCCTTCATCCCCTAACTCAGCAACAGTAATTTCTGGTTTTTAAAGGTACACTTTGCATTTCAAACTCATTAAAATACGCTTTCAACAAAGTGAAAGTTATTAATTAAAGTGACAGAAGTTTTTAGTAATAATAACCAACATGAGATGACTGCATAAATTGCTATGCATATGCATGATCCTGAAATGACAATGATGAAGCGATTAACTTACTTAGAAAGCAAACTTGCTTCACACTGAAGCAGCTTTTCTCTGCCAGCACCTCAGCATATGGTATGCCAGTACTGTCCACTGCTTTAGCTTTGTGTAAAAGACTGACTTTTGAAATAATGATTTCCCTGCTATCAATATAAATGAATACCTATGCATGCCAACTTCCTCTGGGCCTGCCAGTTGATATTTTCAATGTAGAAGTAATTCAGAAAGAAAGAAACACAGGGTGTTGTGCTTCCACTGATAATCTATCACTAATACTTTGCTGTAGGGTCTTTGCAACTGCTGGGAAAAGATTCGCATTGGGAGTGCATGAACTGCCTGTTGTCTTGGAGCCAATGTAATTTTTTTTTTGCCAACTGTAAGCTATTGATGGAGTGAATAAACAAAGAAATACAATAACTGACTGTTTAAGTGCTATTGCAAACCTTTATTTATGGAGAATTCACTGGGTGAAATAAAATCAATTGCTAAGCAATGGTCCATCAAAAGAAAATAGAAAGTGCAGGATAGGGAAACAGTAAGAAATGTGGCATGTGCAACTGCTTAGAGACAGGCACTCTGTTGCCTGAGGGCAACAAAGTCTTAAAAGCCTAATTATAGATACACAGAAGCACAGGAAAATTAACTATTTTCTGCACGCTGGGTATTAAATGGACATTTACTTTTGTGTTTTGGTAGTTGTAGTTCATTGCAATGTTAAACCCTCTAACCTGGTCCAAAGGGACCAGGGCTGGAGGTTGTACATTCACATTTTTTTAGTCCATTATTTGAGTTGCTTGTCATAGGGATTACTATAGCAGGAACCATCTGAAACAGTGAAAAACAAGCCTTACAAGAAACAGTGCAAGTGCAGCAGTGACCATACCTGAGCTGGCTTTGTGCCAAATAACTCCATGCAGTACATCACTTCTCCTGTCCTGAGTGATTACTGTTAACAGATGGAGCCCAAAGCCTAAATTAACTCGGTGGACATTTTGTGGACATTTTAAAGATGTTTTACAGGGGTAGTCCATAGACTAAGGGAATGATATCTGTGTATTGCATCAAAGGATGGGAAAGGGAATGATAGTTAATAAGGGTGCATTGAATAGTATGGGACCTGAGCATGTTATGGAATAAGGGATGAAGAATGCACTGGGTCTGGTTGGGGTGGAGTTAATTTTCTTTATAGTAGCTAGTACTGGGCTATGGTTTGGATTTGTGCTGGAAACAGTGTTGATAACACAGGGATGCTTTTGTTATTGCTGAGCAGGGCTTACACAGAATTGAGACCTTTTCTGCCTCTCATCCCACCCCACCAGCAAACAGGCTGGGGTGGGTAAGAAGCTGGGAAGGGACACAGCCGGGACAGCTGATCCCAACTGACCACAGGATATTCCATACCATATGGCATCATGCTTAGTGTATAAAGCTGAAGGAAGAAGACGGAAGGAAGGCATGTTCAGAGTGAGGGGGTTTCTCTTCCCAAGTAACCATTACTCATGATGGAGCTCTGCTTTCCTGAAGATGGCTGAGCACCTGTCTGCCCATGGGAAGCAGTGAATTAATTCCTTGTTTTGCTTTGATTGCATGCATGGCAATATTCAGCTGGCATTCCAAACAGACCAATGTCTATGTTATGTACTGGGCCAAGGAATACCACCATGCTAAAATGCAAATAACTTTTAGAGTCACACATTGCTATACTCCTTTCAACATCTGAATTAATAGTCAGATGATAAAAAACCCCACACCCAACAGCTGTAAAAGCCATACTTACTGCTTAATGAATCATCTGAATCTGAGGACCTTCTCTGTAAACAATTTTACTAGCAGTATTATAAGTAAAATAATGTTATTTGGGAATTCCTGTTCTACACTGATAAAGATTTGGTCAGAAAAGATCTGTCAAACAAACTTACCAGAGATGATTAAGCAGGGCAGTGATAAAAACTGTGACAGGAATCACGTCTGCTGGTCCCTTTCCTTCTCTGTTTCAAAGAGCACATGAATGGAAAGAATCATTATCAAAGATGTTTGCTTGTAGAGCAATTACTTTCACTCCAGGAATTGGTGAATGAATGTTTACAGCTTCTTTTTTAATGATCTCTTTATAGTACTATATTCTTTATTCCCTTTTAGACCTCTACAGAAGAACTGATTTTTCTCTTTAACTGACAAAACCCATTAATGACATATATTTTAATATAGACAGAGTAATAGATAAATATTAATGCTTCCAAATGTTCTGAAAAGATAAGCTGCAATAATATGCTTTGGTACTGGTACAACACCCGGCAACAATGCACATTATTACAATGACAGTGCTGACTCTTTTAGAAAATATATCAGCTCCTTAAAATGCACCAGCTCTGTGCTACAGAAAATAGTTCAATCTACATGACACAAAATGAAAAAGAAAATTACCTCCAGAGGATCTGGTAGCAATTGACCAGTTCTGGAGTGACTTAAACTAAGGATTGTATGCAAAAGCTTGGTTGCAAGCCCAAACAGAAAAACAGAGAGGAGGAGACAGAGGAAGAGAAATGAAGGAAGAAAGGAGACGTATATCAGATAAAAGTGGTCATCATAACCCATGTCTTTGAAGGTAGGAAACACTGGAGCCAGACAAGAAAACAACCAAAAAGATGAACAAGTAGCCAAATGCTGTGCTTATAAAAAATGCAGAAATATCAATTTGGAGCTTGTATGTCTGGGTGTTGCAGCTGCTGGGCTCTACCCAGGAGGTGCCCATGACCCCACTGCAGAGCATGGGTCAGCAGAGGCACAGCAGCACAGCTGGTAGGATTACTTATTATGTCAGGCCCAGCAACAATTCCGAAACAGCTTCCTTTGTACTTACTCTTGCAGCTCAGGGCCTTGTGTTTCATTTCCACTTAAATATTAAGCAAGGGATTTCAGTGAAACTACTGAAACTACTTTCAGGCATGAGGGTAGCAGGATTTACCATGAACAGTCTGGAAAGACCAAAACAACATTTGTTTTGTTTAATTTAAAAAGCTGTTAAGTTTTCTCAGTTCCAAGAAAACTAAAGTGATGGCAAGAAACATGATTGTACAGATTGCCTGAGCTGGTGTTAATTACTTTTTAATCACTGAAAGTTAAATTAGGTTTGAAATATACATTATTTATTTCTTGTCTGGGTTGTCCAAAGACAGTGTAACAAGCTAAGAGATACTGAATTACAATTACAAGAATACATAATTATATAAATTTTAGAGACTCTACGAAAGACATGATGGCAGTTCAATACAGAATGTGTCCAAGTTACAGCACAGTTTATCTAACCAAAATAGTAAAATAGAAAATGGTGTAAAATATCATCTTTCATCCTAACTTATCTTGTTTATTTCTTTTTGCTTTTAACTACCCTGGAGGGGCTGTTTACATGTTTCCAAGCATTGCAAAGATTTATATTTCTGCCAGTTTTACAGTCTGATGGACTTTGGTAATGATCATTGGGAAAAGACATCATTAAGTCTTTGGGTACTGATGACTGGGGCTTAAGAAGCTTTAGACAGCACAGCTTGTGTGAAGGCATTCTGCTCCAGAGCACTTTCATGGTGATAGACCTTTCTGGAGTACATGGGTGCCTGGTATTTATAAAATGGATCCCATTTTTAGTAGCATAATAGGTCTCTTTTTAATGGCATTAGATTTATTACATTTTGAGGAACAACAACAGCAGCCTGCATCTGCTTTCACAAAAGTCAATGTCAGTATTAATGCCAGGTACAGGAAGTGGATTGGTCAGACCTAAGTCTTTCC
This sequence comes from Psittacus erithacus, assembly GCA_009867235.2. Lineage (NCBI taxonomy): Eukaryota > Metazoa > Chordata > Aves > Psittaciformes > Psittacidae > Psittacus > Psittacus erithacus. Next base: position 34,401 of record WYDI02001031.1, read on the forward strand.
TAAACCTTTTATTGTAGTAGTCAAAGTTCAGAACAAAAGAGACATTCAGAAGTTCAGTTTTCAGTGCTGTGTGTTCTTCAGAGACTGAGAAAATAGAGTTTCTGCAACTGCTCCCAAGAACAATGCCCTCTGACATTGCCTTTCGTCCAGGCTAAAAAGAAGTCAACCCTACACTGTCCTACAACATATACACATTCTCTGTCATATACTTTTCTTGAAGTTCCTTTGTCTTACCATGGTTTGAGTTATAATAGAAAAACATTAGTTATCCACTAAGGAGTTAAACCTCCACAGGTCAGGAAGGTATTCTGATAAATTATGGATGTTTACTAGAGCTTTATTCACATTGCTAGGGCCATCTGAGGTGTTGAAATAAGTCTGCTCCTTTAAAATGGAAGTTTGGCTTTACTCTGTCCCCTGCTTTGCATCTTATTTTTAATGATGCTGTTTTCTGGTTAAAATGAAATAGTTTTACCTATTCTTTGCCAAAAAAATGGATTCACCCTTAAAAATCCTGCTGTGGGGTACGTAACTGTTATTTCATTTTTTATTCAAGCCTGAAAACCTAGATTTTCAAGAATTCTCTTAAAACTTCAGGTTGGGATGGACTCATTTCTCCTTTTTACCAGAAACCTGAAGAAAAAACTGCAGTGAGTTGGGCAGTTTGTGGAATGGGACCTGATCTGCAATGGGGAAGAGATGTCCATCATCTTTTGGAGCACCAAAATGTCAGAGGCACTGTGTGAGATGAACTAAAGCACTACCTACTCTGACAAATCCCTCTACAGTCACTGCAAAGCCCAGCAGAGTCCAGATTAACACCTAGGAATTCTGCAAATTTTCTGGTCAATATTGATCTAACAGTTTAACAAAATACAAAGACTTCTGAATGCCTCATTAAAGGGTACAAGTGAATTCTCAGAAAAGGTAAATAAGAAACACTGCTATATAAGGGATACAATATTGAAATAACTCCAGCATTAAACTGCATCTGAAAAGAAAAAAAACCCAAACTACAAATACCTGCAAAGAGACATAAACTGAAAAAAAAAAAAACAAAACCCAAAAAACCCAGTATTTTTTTTTTCCTTTTAAAGAAGCTTCTAACTGCTGACCTTGAACCTTGCTGAAGATGAATGAAAGACAAGAAAGGAAACTTCATTTAAACAAATATAAGCCTGATTTGCAGTCCATTTGTTGACAGCCCCGTAACGCTGTCTGGCAAACAGCTACCAATCTGGGTAAGAAATCTGTTCGATCAAAGTGGAAAGATGGCTACAGATGGAAATGGCTGCATGGAATCAAAGTGGAAAGATGGCTACAGATGGAAATGGCTGTGTGGAGGAGCCCAGCCAGTCAGTGATTGCATTGCTTTCCTCAGGAGCTCCAAAGTTGGAAACAAATAGATGAGGCCAAAATTTTATTTTGCTTCAAAGCATGTCAGGATTTCAGCCATCTGCGCCCCACTGTTCTCTCAAGAGACAGCAACCTTTGACATGCCAGCTTCTGCTGAAGAAGAGTGGCTAACTGGATTCCAAATCCATTAATACTAATCTTTTCACTGAAGCGACAGCAAGCGTGATCCGTCATCTTTGCTTCCCTTGCTGCTTTACATGGCTGCATAAAACTGGAGCACAGAGTTGGCGGCTGCAGCTCACACTCCACTGGAGTGATTTTCAAGAGGCTCTGCACAACCTGAACTAATGAATTGAGGGATATAGAAATCTCTGGCCAAAATCAGCCTCATAGGGAAAGGGTTTACTTATAGGTAAGTCCACCCTCTGGTGCTTTAGAAGGAGTCACACATATTTGCACGGGAGCTGAATTTGGAGTACGGTTTTAAAGTTCCTTTATGAGCACTATTTACTACAATCCACAGTAATGAAAAGCAGTTGATTTTTTTTCCTGTATAGGGTTAAGCAGGCTTTATAAATGAAGATGAGCAGTTTTATAAATGAGGCTGTATAAATACACTCTGTTCCTCAGATAAAAAGATGAGAGTGATACAAAGTGTATTGCAACTTTAATCCTTTAATGACTCAACCACATATTGACAACTACATTATGAAGCTGAATTTTTTTTCTTCTCTTCAATTTAATGAGACAGAGCAACAAGGGTTACACTGAAAGCATTTCTGAGCTCAGATTATTCAAGGCAAGTGCTGCAGATAATCTGATCCCACAGAAATCACTCCTGGTCTTGAATTTTCTCCTCCAACTCATCAGAGAAGCACAGTTCACTGCTAGCTATCATCCTAAACATAGGGAAAAAGTGTTGGAAAGGAGAAAAGATGCTATAATAGTGCAAGATCTACAGGTAAAATGCAGGAAACTGAGTAGGGTGTTTTAATAACCCATAAATTTTGACTACAGAACTCCCAGATAGGTCTCACTGAAACATGCATGTCACAGCAAAACTTTCCAGCAGTTGGTTTTAATTTCTTACAGATATAAGAATGGATTTTTAAGAGGACATATCACTAACAACTGTCACATCTGGAGAGCTCACACTCTGAAAATTCCTTTATGTAGATCATTACTGCTCTGGCATACTTGAAATAAGTAAAAAAGTGTGAACAAATGAAAGGGTTCATTTGAATATGAATAAAAGAGAAAGAAAGGAGAAGAGTGAAGTATAGCCACAACAGAAACCACATGCCAGTGATAGAAATTCATGTTACTGTTCAGATCCATTGGTGGGAGCTGTGGCAGAAGTACTGGCTAACGGTCTTGGAACATGGATAGATGAGCCTGTATATAATATGTCAGCAGCCACCCACATTCTTTTTCCACTGAGGTTTCCCCTGTGACTATGCCCTGAGTTGTAACAGGTGACATCAACTATGAGGAAATACCTCATAGCAAGGACAAGAACTGAGGTTACTCAGACAAACCTTCAATGCAGACAGCATCAAGGCCAACTGGATAGAACCAGGCTACAGAAAAAAGCTTCATTTCCTGTCCATTATTGGACAGCATAACCCAGCACATATTTAAACTTTGCTACATGCCTGGGGTATTCAGTTACTAAAAAGAGCTTGATTGCTTCTTGCATTTGGCTGTTATGTCCGCCAGTCTCAGTTACAATTTCCCCAGCTGAGCAATGCTAATGACTTTGAAGGGCAGTTAAGTGGAAGATAAATTTAAATTAGTAGGTAAAAACCTTAAGGTAAGCTGTGGTAGGGCGTATCTTTTTTCAGTCTGAACTACTTATACAAATTACTATCTATATCTGTTCAGTGTACAACAAAGATGAAAGAACCCACACATACAGACAATTTCTAGCCACCACCTACAAAAAATCAATTATCTCCCACACTCCCAGGGTGTTAGCATAGAGCTGAACTGGGTGAAAGAAATGTGAAAATGTATCCTTCCATGATGTGTTGGTGTCATTTCTAACTGGGCTGGTAAGTTCTAGTATGGGTTTCTAGCTGTAAATGCATGAGAGGGTAGCAAAATGAATACAAGTTATTATACATAATGGGTACAATTTCCTGTGATTATCACTGAAAGAATTGTTAGACCGGATGATTTGAGGTGTTACAAAAGTCAGTTTATTTCTTTTGTTGCATTGTACAAGGGGGCAGCATATGAAACAGAAAACAGATGCATTCAGAAATGATAAAATAACTTGAGAAGCTAAGCAACTGAACAATATTTAGTTGCTAAAGCAGACAAAGATTGATTTTTGTATCTGTCTTGCAGACGCTTGATTCCAGTCCAGTAACCTTACCTGAAATCTTGCTTCAGCAATCTTTTCTTTATGTTACCATTAGATTTCTCTTGTGTTAGGAGAGAAAGACATACTGGAGTCAAAAGAACAAACTGTTAAGCTGTGCAACAGTAGCATTCCACAGCACAGGGTGTTTACAGATGCCCTGAGATATAATTACAAGACCCACATGAGAAGAACTTTCTGAAAAGCTGGTGTAGGCCAGTGAGAGTGTTAACTAAAACCAGTATGAGGCCTTAGTATCAGAAATTCCAACTGACAGGCACAAAACATTGCTACTCTCCCAGGGGAGCAAACTGCTGAAACACATTGCAGTTCCAAGCAAACCCTAAATCACAACAGCATCGTAACAATTACAGGATAATACCTCAGTCTCCTCATGCTTTAGAACACAGACCAGCCTCTAATTCTCGGGAAGGAGAGAACTTCTAGAGATTATTTCATTACAGATCAGAATGAGTTTTGGTTTTGTTCTTGGTTAATGCACTATTCCCCCCCCCAATCTTGTTTTATTCATGCTGTTCACAGAGTTGATCACTGATACTGACTCCATTTTCTGGCAGAAAGCCAAAGCCGGAAGTTAAGTACATAGGTCAAGAGAAGGTGAGCCACCAATAAGCATTTGCAAAGAAAGGCTAAAAATGGACGAAGGAGCATATAAAAAATTCCACCTGTGCTGAAGAGCCACACATGCCACACTGTAGGAAGTAACTCCATGAAGAACTCCACAGAGAAAAATCTTCAGTGTACTGAAGAAGGTGAATTCACAGAGTTGCTTCTCTTCCTTTTCCTCCTCTCAGATAAATAAGCCACAGGGAATGTACAAAACAGACTGTATTTGAAGGAAGGCTTCTGTGTCCTGGCCCAGGGAGTGATCAAAAAAGTAACAGGAGCTCTAAAAAAGGCATATGCTTAGAAACCACGTCATCTGAACAGATGCAGTGCTGTTAAAGTTCACCAGATAAACTAGGTTTTATTTTCTACAGTATCTCTTTAAATACAGTAACAAGAAGTCAGCAGGTTCATGGGTACATACCCACTGGAATGTTTTGCTGAACATTATTAACTCCACAGTGCTAGGTTCCAGCTATGTGGGCCAAACCAAACATAAAACAGTTTTTGGTTTAAATCCCACATATAACCTTTGGGAATTACATCAAAACTTCCTGTTTTCCCTGCTACCTACCATGCATTTCACAGCCTACCAATGCTAACAGGTGAAGAGCTTTCAAACAATCATACTTGGAAGGAAACCAAGGAGCAGGAAAACAGCTTCAGAGTAACACAAATGGCTTGAAAATCCTGCCTGTGAAATATGGGCAGGGAAAAGGGCTTGTGAAAAGAAAACCATTCATCCCAGATCCCTTTTCAAAGTGACTGTACCAAACCAGCAAGGTCCTCACGCTGAACTTCAACACTGTGCTGCACTCCAGCAGGCTCCTGGCTCTTCATGGCCATCTCCATCAAACTGTGGAGAAACAGAAATGTTCTGTGATTTTAAACAAAAGGGGAAACAAACATTTGTTTCACTGAACAGTTAATACTTCTCCATGTACAAATACTCACTTTGACTGGGCTTCAGCTGTTGCACGTTGTCTGTTACTTTCCTTGCCTCTGAATCAGCACAGGAGAAGGAGTGCCCGAAATGCTTGGGTGGCCACTTGAAAACTACCCTCATTGATTTTCTAAAGAGTAGATTTCCACTTTATTGAAAACTATGATAAAGTCTAACAAAACCTTTGGTGAGCAGCTGGCTGCTATTTCATGTCAATCCAGGGTCAGTAATGAGAGACAGCGAAGTCTTGAACAATTTAGTGCTTCTTCATGTACAAAAATTCAATTTGACTGGGCTTCAGAGGCTGCTACTTTGCTGTGTGATAGGTCCTGATGGCTGTGAAATAAGTTAAGCCTTGCTGACATCCTGGTGACTGCAGCCATGCAACCAGCCTAAAAGCTGGACCACTTTTTTCTTTATTTCCTTACTTTGAGCAAGGGGAAAGAAAATTATTAGTAGCACTGAAACATTACACAGTCTAACAAGCACTTTAAGAAGGCTTTGGTCTGAAAAATAATAATCATCACCTTTACCTGCAGTATCTAAACCCCAGAAGTATCTTTAAATCTGCTCCACTTCATGGGGCCTCAATTCAGCAAAAATCTAGGACATTCATTTTAACCTATTTTCTATTATTAGGAGCAAATCAGTTTGCAGTAATAATAGCTAATAGAGCCCCATGCTGTCATAATAGGAGATACAACGTACAGATATTAATTGCAATAAAAACAGGTGCACAAAAATCTTGTGTACAGGTTCTGGGAAGCAGATGGTCATTACAAATAAATGCCAAAAAATATTAGGTAGAATTTTTTTCCACATATCATATTTCTTATCCATGGTCTAAAGTTTCTTTTAATCTCAGAATTAAAGGGTCACAAGTCCTACAGCAAACCTGCTCCAGCATAGGCCCCTCTCTCCACAGGATTACAAGTCCTGCTAGAAGCCTGCTCCAGAGCAGGCTTCCCATGGGGTCACAGCCTCCTTCAGGCATCCCCCTGCCCTGGTGTCTGATTCTCCATGGGAATCTCTGCTCCTGTACCTGAAGCATCTTTTTCCCTCCTGCACTGAGCCTGGTGTCTGCAGGGTTGTTTCTTTCACATATTCTCACTCCTTTATTTGGCTACAGTTGCTGCTTTACAGTAAGTTTTCTTCCTTCTTAAATACATTATCCCAGAGGCACTACCACCACTGCTGATGGTCTTGGCCTTGGCCAGCATGGGTTCCTCTTGGAACTGTCTGGCATTGGGCCTGCTAAGCATGGGGGAGGCCTCCAGCAGCTTCTCATAGAAGCCACCGTGTAGCCCCCTCGCTACCAAAATGTTGCCACACAAACCCAGAGATCGCAGAGATTCCAAATGCAATGGATTTCTCAAAGGTGGTGGTTAACAAGGCCAACATGGAGTCTGTATTTAAAAATGCTGTCAAATATATTATTGCCAAAAGCAGGTCTATGGTTTTATAATGAATATTATCTAATTGTTAATTCCTACCAACACTACAGGAGTAGGGGACTGGAAGTCCTAATTCCCACCTCCACCCCACCATAATCATTCTCACATCACTTTACTTGGGCAGGAAATAAGTGCAGTCTCATTTATACTCTACTCAGACTTTCCAGCAGACTATTGCTGGTATAAGCCAGGCCCACATCTCCAAAGCAATGAGGTAAGCACCAAATGATGGCATTTAAGCCTAAGCCAAGTAAGTTTATGTGCTTCATGTGCTGTCTAGTGTTAGAACTTCCTCACCTGCACAGCACTGCTGCATGTGCATGCAATACAGTTACAATACCTGTTTTCTTATGCATGTGCATCTCTCACAGGAATCAAAGATCTGATTGATGGATCCTCTCAAGTGGCACATGATGTACTGTGACTGTTGCTGCTGGTGACCAAGCGTCTCAGGTATTCAAATCTCATCATTTTAATCGCCTTTACATCCTGCTTCTCCCACTTCTGTAGCTACCCCTAACTCTTCATGCTGCCAGTTCCACACTGTAGTCGTGTGCCCTTCTCTCTTTTTGTGTCTACATGTGTTCAAGGAGAAGTTAATGAATGGGAAACCCATAAAACATTATCAAATATGTAGAAAGGCTGGGGAACAGCTAGGGAGAAGCATCATAGACATTTGACTTACTGCTATGGTCTTCCATCAGCAGCTACTTCTTCCTTTTACTCCAAGCTATCTATCTTTACTAAATAGTTACACAACTAGTAGGACTCTACACCTGCCACTGACTCCTTCACATAGCAGGCTTCAGATCCTGATAATTCTGATTGCCCTGGAGCACCCTGAAGCTGGCCATCATCACATTGGGGATGCTTGGCACTTGCTCTCTGACCTTCTGCTGCTGCATTTCCTCATTTGTCTTGCTCCAGGATTCACACTTGGTCCAATCCACGTCTGAGAACTCAAGAACCTCTCATCTGCTTCTCTCCAGAGGACTACCTCCAGTTCATTCGCTTTCTGTCACAGCCAGACTCTCTTCTGGACTAAGTAGCATCCATTTCGGGGTCCTGCCTTTTCCAGTCTTTCCATAGCATCTTAGCCTTTGTCCCTGCCTGCTGAAGCAAGCACTCAGTGCAACTGGGATCTCTTGCTACTGCCTCAGGACCTTGTTGCTCTTGTGGATGTCGCACAACACTTTCTCTTCCAGTTTCCTTCAGCATCTACTCATTCTGTAATGTCCTGGCTCAGCTTACTGATACACAAAACATGGGCTAGATAGTCAGACTCTATTACTGCTTTAATACATATCTGTCCTGACCCTTCCACGTTCCTTCATTTTTTTCCCCCAAAACCTGCATACTCGCAAGCAGTTAAAACAAGTAAGTGTATAGAAATTCTGATGTTTGTTTTCTTTGGTGTCTCACAGCACATCTGCTAAAAGTTATCTTTCTCTTTGGCACTCCTATATCCCCCTCTGGAAGTAGTGCTTTTGTTGGGGATCCAGTTGGCTGCCCTTCTGCAGGAGGAAGAGATGCGTGCCAAGAAGCATGGCTGGGCAAGGCCAAAAACCTCCCTCTTAAACCTCTTTTATCACTGCTGAGATCTCCAACAAGGGCCATGCCCATGTGACCAGCAGCCCTGAATGCAGTGGCATTGCAGGAGGTGGAGCCCAGAACTCTGCAGGGAAACACTGCGCTGCCAAAGGCTGCTCTAACAAAGTGTAAACCACCAGTCCACAGGGTCTAAGAGATTCATGACCTGCTTATATAAAGTCAACTATCTTTGCTCTTCTTAGGCATAAAATAAAATCTTTTTCACAATAACACTGATGTAACCGTTTCTAAAACTTTTTCTATAAGCCCCTGAAGGGAGAATAAAGCTGCATGTTAACCTATTTCACAAACCTGAAATGTCAGTACTGTTAACTAGGGAGCCTCTGATGGGATTATAATACGGCTCAGTTAGGAAAGGTATATTTTCTTCACTACTAGTGAAAAGACAAGTGAGTAGTTAATGTTTTACTAATATAAACTATTTAACATATTTCCCTGATTTTTGGTAAAGCTACAGGAAAAAACAGGAACAAACTGATTGATTTCTGGCAGGTCTGTCTGGAACAACAGGTGGATGCTGCATTGTTGTCTGCAGACCTGCTGTTCCTACCTGGACAATCTCTTCACCAGCCTGACTGAATTACAATACAGCACTACCACGGTATTCACAGTTCTATGAAGAGTTGGTGGGTTTTTTTTGTTTTCTTTTGGGCTTTTTTGTTTTTTTTTTAAAGGCACAAAAAAAAAATTAAGTGACTTTTTTTAAGATTGCCCCTAGGCTAAATCCACACCGCAAACATTGCTGTGACTGTATCTTCTGCAGACGTATCTAACCTAGCATTAAAAGTTGCCAGCAGCCTAGGGTCAGCTTCAAGATGTACAAAGCCCCACACTGATGCTATTCTCTAAAATCAGTGGCAGCACTAAGGATGAAACTGTTAGGCTATCTTTACTAGTAAATAAAACAGGCTAGACACTTTTTTCTGTAGCCTGAAGCAATGCAACATGGCCTAGCACATGTACACAAAGCTAAGCTGTTCTCTTTTGCCTCCAGACATGATGGTCTTATCTGAACCACCCATTAGGAAAGGTCTGTGGCATACAATCCTTTTTCTTCCCTGCAGTACTGCTAGCTCGCATGAACAAAATCTGTGCCACGGAGCATTGTAACAATTAAACAAGACTGCAGGCCAGTGCCCTGGTCCTGTTCTGTTTTCTAGTATAGACATAGACTATGTGTAATGGCCTTCTAAAGCCTTTTAAAAGGCTCTCTGGGGCCACCCCAGCTTATTCATTTCAGTTGTTTACCCCAGTGCATCCTCAGGTCTTGCCAGAGAAAAATAGCACTGCTCTGCACCTCACTTACAAATACGTAAAAGGCTTCTTTGCTTGGAAACATTGAGCCGTGAACATTTCTAATGTAACACATGACACATTAGCCATGTCAAACAACCAAAGAACTATATTAGAAAACAAAATGAAACTAATAACCATGGCTGCCTAATTTGTGTCAGGATTTGGAAATGAGAAGGAACCGGGAGAGGTAAATGGGATAACTCTGGGGAAAAGTCCCCAGTGGATCCTGGGGTGAGGATGTGTTCTGGTTTAAGCCCGACAGGAAACTAAATACTACGCAGCTGCTCACTCACTCCCCCTGCCTCTAGGGGGATGAGGAGGAGAATCAGAAAAAAGGTGCAACCTGTGGGTTGTGAAAAGAACAGTTTAATAATTGAAATAAAGTAAAATAATAATACGAATAACAACAATAATAAAAGGAAAGGAGGGGGGGAACAATAAACAAAAAAAATCCCTGCAAAAACCCCAAGGGATGTACAGTACAATTGCTCACCACCCACTGACTGATGCTGAACCAGTCCCGGAGCAGCTATCAGCAGATCTTGGCCAATTCTCCCCAGTTCCTATACCAAGTATGATGTGCTGTGGTATGGAATACCCCTTTGGCTAGCTTGGGTCAGGTGTCCTGTATCTGCTTCCTCTCAGCTTCTTGTGCCCCTCATCACTGGCAGAGCATGAGAGACTGAACAGTCTTTAATCAGGGTAAGCTTTATTGAGCAACAACTAAAACATTGGTGTGCTATCAGTGTTGTCCTCAGACTAAAGCCAAAACACGGCATTGCACCAGCTACTAGAAAGAAAATTAACTCTATCCCAGCTAAAACCAGGACAGGATGTCCTGTCATAATGAGGAGCTCCATCAGAGATATCCCCCATTCACCCATTCCTTCCAGGGATATGGCAGGGGCCTCCCCAGCTGGTTTGTTAAACCCAGCCATGTTTAACAAAGGCATATTCCTTCTCTGTGATATTAGGCAATGCTGGTTTTGGGAAAACACACTAAAGTTGTTGTGCATATATTTTTATCACCATTTGCAATAGCACAGTCCTATAAATTGTAAAAAGTTATATACAAAACAAACGAAAATCTGAAATATTTCTGAATGTTCAGCTTTGTGTGATTCTCCAGACCAGAAATAAGTATGGATAAAATACAGTCCTCTCATTCTTCTGGTTTTATTGCTAACAGACGCATTGCAGACTGGATCCAACACTCACTGAATTTAAAAGGAGATTCAATACAAAGAAAATGGCCTCAGTGTCCTGAGTAATGACATGCACATTTTGAAAACCTCAATATCTATGAGATTTGGGCTTCTTTGGCTTAGTGCTTAAAAACAGCGAGAACAATAATAGAGAAACTATGTGCCTAATTGCATTTATTAAGGGTCAGCTCAGTTTTGAATCTACCTTTTGATTTCAGTTAGAAAAAGCTGCACAATTCAATTAGGATTTGATGATACCAGCACCAATGCCACAAGCACAACCCATATCCCCTCAGGAACAGCAATCCTTTCTCCACTGAAAGGCCTGATGCACATTAGTGCAATGGTTTATGGGTTACTGAAAGCTTTTAAATTACATGTTTCCAGACTAAGAGGGCATGCATTGGGAAAAAAAAAAATAAAAGAAAATAAGAAAAGTAAAAACCAGAAAGTTATCTGAAGTATATGGAACACCAGCTTCAATTTGAATTAAACTCCCTGCTGCCCTGGTATCATACAGTGGTTCATACCACAGGGATCTCTGCCCACTAACAAAAGCCAGCACATACCTCCACAGCCTCTCAGCCTTCCCATTTGTTCCCAGCAAATTTGGTCCTCCTCCTTGCCTCACACTGGATTTTCTCTGCTCCTTGCACTTCAGATCCCAAGCAGCCCTTCAGCTGCCAGCCAGTATACAAGCACACACAACCTCACCACTGGAAGATGGCAGCCAATTTTGTGAGGAGACAACTCATGGCCATGCACTGCAGAGCCCTGAGGCAGCCATTTTGTAAGTACCAGCTTCACAGGTGCTGGCCTAAGATGGCAGCCATTTTGTCTCATGGGAACTGGGCAAATGGCCACACACCCTTCTGTCCTCCTCACAGGTTAAAACCCAGATGATCAACTATAAGAAAGGGAACCAAAGACAAGTGAGATAAGTTGCTTAAAATAAGGGAGGCACTCTCCTTTGTGGAGGAAACTGTGCCTCCCAGTGTTTCCCTAGGCTCAGACATTGCTTCGTTTACCCCAACCAGGCTGAGGCAGGTGCAATGGTAGCACCTCAGCCGGGCAGCAGAAGCCAGCAGGGCTGGGGACACTGAAGGCCAGAAAGTGCGCCCGGGCTGTGCGCAGAGATGCATTTGAAGATGAGGCTACCATTCTGTGTGCGTGTGGGCCGAGCGTGAAGCCCACATTTGTCACATGCTGAGGTCAGGATGTGGGAATGTAAAAGAAGTGGAACCAGATCAAAAGTGGGGTTTCTGCTGTTTGTTTCTCTCTCAGATCTCAGATTTTGGGGTATATGTCAGGCAGAGTGTGCTGCAGAATAGGAGTACTGGAGATTACACAGCTGCAAATTAAGTAAGAATCAGGCATGAAGCTCTGATTTACCTTTTTTACCCTATCTTAAGAGCACCTTGATTTTTAAGGAAGAGAATATTCCTTTGGGCAGGCATGACATAAGAGAGTGAATCTGAGGAACAGATCCCTGAAATTAGGCTTGCTGAAAAGTACTTGTAGAGGAAATTCAGTTGTGGTTTGAGAGTACAAGGACTTCTAGGAATCAATTTGATCTCCCGTCTCTGCTTGGCACCATGTCAGAAGGAGATGAGCTCGGAGGTGAGCTTTAAGCTGAAGGTATCAGATGGAGGTTTTGCTTCTCTGTTCCTTGTGAGACTTGGGAAAGCACCATATTTATAAGCAATAGTTTGTGACACAACTTGAACACATTTAAAATGCACAAATGAATCTGAATCTAACTGTTTAGTAACTATCCGTCACAGTGTGACAAATAATGTTTCAATATTTTCATATCCAGGCATCAGTAAACTTCTTAAAAAAATAAGCCTAAAGCATTATTTTTGCACCTACATCAGTGTCTTGCTTTTCAGATATCCAAGGTGCCCAGCCATCATCACTGACTCCAGAGGAAGCTCTTGGAAGCAGATCAAAAAAGAGGAGGGGAAGAAGGGATCACAACAGATTGTGGAGCCATATCCTGCTTTCTGATTACTTGGGCCCAACACAGCCACAACACATCCAGGATTTGGTAATGGGAAGCTCCAAAATGCACAAATGGCTTCCAGCTCTCTTGCCTGTAGATCAGAGAATGCAGAAATTAAGCAGCCAGCAGCAAACAAACATTTACTTCTTTCTTGGCTGCAAAATGAATTATGACACGTTCTTCTGCATCTGGGGGCAGCTGCAACAGGAGCAGATATGTGAAGAAGTACATCATGACAGTAATTCTTTGGCAGAATAAGGAGTTATATCAAGGGCAATGCCATGCTGTTTCACTGTTCATCCCACACACAACTGTCTGGACCCTTGTGCAGACAGAGCAGCTGCTAAAGAGCTGCACAGCAGTTTCTTTTCCTCTGAAGCTTGCTCCTATTATGTCTCTTCCACCTCCAAGACAGAGAAAAAGCCCCAGTAGACTGGATATTTTAGTGGTATGACATGACCAGGAGCTAAATGTCATATGTTTTCTGTCTTCATTTTAAGAATAAATGTTGAAGGCAGCAGACATGGCATGTTACATGTTCCTGAGGCTTTTGAGCGTCAGGAAATTAATTAAATAAGTATATAAAATAAACTCAAAAGGGAGAGCTAAGCGTGGTTTTGCTTTCCACACTTCACTTGCTCAGCATTTCTGTCACTGGGCCACTGAAGGCTGGAATTTGCTTCTCCACAGAGGCAAAGGTTTAAGTACTGTGAAGAAGAGACAGCAATTATTTTTCCCATATTAACCAAAACAAAGCATACTTGCTAGGTGTCACCTACGAGGGCAATAGCATATATATGTTACCCTTCACACCTCAAACTAGATGAATACCTGTTAGATTAGCACTTCAATATTATCAGAAGCAACAAAGTGGCATCAGGATGCGCAGCCATTCTTTAATGAATTTGAACAGTGAGGGAAGAGCAGGTGCTGCTGGTATAGGTGATGGCTTAGAACTCATATAACCTTCATTTGGGGCTGGCTGACTTGTCTTGACCAGAAGTTGAAACATATGGCCATTTATAGGTTTAGGTTTTATACAATGGAAAAAGCTTTGTTTGCTGAGCTGCTGAAAGAGTTTGCATATGGAAATTTGGGAAGATACACATGCAATAATTCCTATGCTATGATTTTTATTTTTTTTTTCTGGAAAAGCTGAAGAGAAGTATTTTAAATAAATGTTATGAAAAAATATGCCAACTGCTGCATTAAAATGTAATTTGAAATGAAACATATAAGAATTATTTTAGAATGTTAGAGGATTGTGAGAGAGAAAGGCAGGATTTCCTAACAGAAGGGAATGAAAACACGATTCTACCCGAATCATCTATTTCAAAGAAAAGCACCATCTGTCACCCCAGAAAGAAAACCAGATTTTGGAGCTCCCTCTGCTGGACGCAGTTACTTTGGGTTTGCTTTTCCTCTGCACATCTCGCTCAGAAACTTCCAAAAAACAACCACCTTTTCAGCAATAAACTGCACATTTCCCGTGACCAAGTGATATCAAGGAAGAAGAGATTATATTTTCTCTACATAAGAAGACAAAATGCATGTAAACCAGTACTGCTTGCTCCACAAGTGGAAAAAAATGACAAGTGGGATTTAAAGCTTGACAGCGCTACCAGTGGGATTTCTTTTGTTATTTTTCCTCTCTTTTTTGAGCAGGGAATTCACACTTAACGAAGCTTTCCCGCCCTTTGTTCTCTTTTTTTCTCGCTACCAAATCAACGGGGAATCAATAAATTACTGTTTAAAAAAATAAAAGAGGGCATTCTCAATAACACTGCAGCAGGAGCAAGCCCTAGAGGCAGTGCTAGTACTCATGACACACATGCAGCAAAGCTGATGCAGTTATGATAAATTCACATCTAAAAATGTATCTGTAAGTGTAGTTGGGCAGCGCCCCAAATGTCTGGTTTAGTTCCTGGTGCCCTGCAAGACTGACATTTTGGGATGGGAACTTGGAGCATGTCAGAAGTGTGTCAGCTCAGGCAGGGTGCCGTTTTAAACAGCCATCTTAGGATGGGACAAAGCATGCTGTGGAAGGAGATTGCTTTCTTTACCCACCATAAAATGCATTTAAAGGTCTTCCTCAAAGTGGTCTTTTGTCAGTTTTTACCACCTCTGTTCCTTTATTCTTCCAGCCTTTTGTCTGCAGACAGGCAAGGCCTCTGGCTTCAGCTACTCCAGTGTATCAGCTGCTCTGCTATAGTACAATCATTTAGTTTAGTGACTGTCTAACCGGGCTAGTGTAGAACACACCGGGCACAGCCTGTTGGCAAGCCCGGACAAACAGGACTTCACAGACATACTTAAAAAAAAGACACGTTTATTGTCCCAGATCCAGCACTCATAAGTTGTAAATAGACATTTATATACATATATATATGTAGACATTCCATTCATATATAATGGCTACAAACTCACAGTAGAATAGGTAAAAAGTGAAAGATCATTCCTGGGGACACGTGTGTGTGTGTGCTTTCAGGAGGCTGAGATATGGCAGTGAAAAGAGCTATGTAAGAACAAGTGATGGAGGTTGTGAGGTCAGCCCTGAAAAAAGGAAAAAATGAGAATGGGGCCACTGAGAAGGAATAAAAGGTGGGAGAGCAAAGAGGCAGGAAGGCTCAACATAACAGGCTGGGGAGCAGGACACCATTGTAGGGACAAAGGAAGAGCGCTACTACATCTCACAATCCTTTCTCTGAGAACTCCCTGCTCAGCCCCCTCATCAACTGGCACAGAAAGGAAGATGAGAAGTCACTTTTATTTCTTTTTCCAGACAGGCAAAAGAAGTGTCTGATGCTTTATAGCTTCTTGTTATTTCTCATCTTTTATTCCCATAAGCACAAGCCTTCCCCTTTTAACATTAGGTTTAAATACTTTACTGAAAATCTTAAAATCTATATAATAAATTTTGGTCATTGACATTATTCACTGCTATATTGTGAATATTATTCAAGATGTTATATTGTAAATATTGTCCAAGATGTAAGTATACCACCAGGGCTAACTCAATGCCAGCAGTGGCACAGCTGCTACAAATTAAGACAGAGCAGCTTAAATCAATACAGTACTAAACAGACCACATTCCACTTTAATAATTACATTAGACTGTTGAATTTAGAATGTTATTTTAGTGACATTGGCTCTTTGAATATGAAATCATGTCTGATAACTTCATTTAACTTTATTTAGTTTACTCTGTTCAAGAAGAGTCATAATAGGGATGTAGTCTCCAGGACAGCTGTTAAGAGACTAATATTTATTTCCTGGGTACAGTTACTTGACAGGAGGATAGACTTACAGAAGGGTAATACCAATGTTTAAGGTTAGGGGTCGGTGTGCATTAATTCTAGGAGTTTCATCCTTGTATCCTTCCTCCCTCTTTAAGTATCAAATGCAAATGAAATATACAGCTTTTAAAAGTACCAGGTTGAGAATTAATCACAAGGAAAGAGAGAGATCTAATAAGGAGAACAGGATAGATAAAGTGAATCAACAGAGGAGAGATTATTCTTCCCTTTATTCAGTTCTGGAGCTTGATGGCACACAGACCAACAATTGCTCCATGTCTTCAGGGTACTGTTTTCATGGCTACTGAATTGGGTCTGTCCTTGGGATCCCCTTGGATACAGCTGGTGGCTGCAGCTGCCAGCAGCTGCCTGAGCAGACTGTGTCTTGAGCACCACAGCAAGGCCAGGAGCAAGCCCTGAGGAACAGAAGGCTGCTGTTCTCAGACAAGTGTGTTTTTATCTAACCTCCTGTCCCCAGCTTGTGTTTCCAACATACAAATTTGGCTCAGAGAGTTTTGCTTGGAAAGTATACTTTTTGCTGTTGCGGCCACTTCCTTTGTTGCATAACCATTTCCGTCACACCTCGCTCAAGTAGTTACTTTGTCCTGTTCAATCGAACCTGTGGGTGGGACGGCACAGGAAACAATCTGGAGCTTTAATTGATGGCCCTGCCTTTAAACCTATCCAGGTGTCTGTGTGCGCATCTGTATTGCTGCTCCACCCTTCCTTTTTTAATTTTCTGGAGAGGAGAGGGATATTCTTCAGAAAGGCAATGGCATAGGGAGGATGCATTGTTTTCAAGTTCTGCTGCTGCTGTTAGCTGTGCAAACTCCTAAGAGATCAACTGAGGCCCCCACTGTTTATTTCTGAAATGCAGCAGGAGGCAAATAAAGCTTGCACAGTTCAATAGCAGATGCTGTTGTTATCATGTCTGGGGGTACATTCCTGGTAGTCATATTAAACAACAACAGCTAAAGTTGATTTCTTTCCTATCATCAGTTCCCTTTCTGATTTGTAGACACCTGGAAGAAAAGGGTACCTACTTGATCACTAGGTATTAACTAATGAAAATAAGGATTATACTTGAAAGAGTGTGACTATATGTGTGACAATAGGTGACAACAGCTCTTTTAGGAGGTTGATATCAGATGCCCATATTTCAGCAGCTTCTGTTTGATTACAAGTCTTGAGAGACTACACTGTATGCAACATACATTGGAAGAAAACATAAGAGTCCACCTTAGGCAGGTTACATGGAATGGAGATGGTATCTGCTGTTCTTTTTGGCAGTGTTTGCTTTCACACCAGCACTTTAAGAAACACCCAGTTCCAAGAAGCTGAAAGAATATTAGAGAAAACCATTTATTTTTACTCCAACCATATTTTCACATCAACTTTCCAGTGCCTATTGTTTGAGTGAGCATAAACTTCACAATGCCATCTAAAAATAAGCCCATAGACAATTTTTACTACCAAGAAATAAATTTATCTATCTAGTGCAGAAAAGGCACATCAGCTGCTATTCTTAAAGATCCCACCAGTAAGGATAAAACTAAACTTAACTGGTTTTGAGGTACTTTTCCTTTCCAGTCTTTTTCTCAGAAGTTCTCCTCTGTTCTCTCCCCAGAAGATCACCAGCTTTATCACCAGCATGTTCTGCAAACAACCAAAAGTGAAAGCATAACCTTTTTGCATCCCAAGATATTATGGGCTGAAGTGAAAGAAACAGGTTGCCCGTGACCTGCCCTTACAACATTATGAACCAGAAGGTTCCTAGTGGAGTCACTGGGTTATCAGGCTTCAGGCATACTGGGGAGGAAAAGCAAGTCACTCTTAAGTGTCAAACTCATCTCTCTCAAAAACAAAAAGTAATGGTGGATGTGTCAGCGATTGCATAAGAATAGGAATAATCTTAAAGATTAGCATATGTAATCAAGATGTCACTTTATGAGGGAGTGCTCTAATCCCTATGTTGCAAGAGGGGTGCATAACTACTTCTTTTGGAAGAAAGGTGAGTTGGTGCACTGTGCACATACTGATAACCTAAAAGCCTAAAGATGCACTTCAGGCTGTAAATCCCAGCTGCAAAGAAGATGTGTTTAGGCTCTGGGCCAAGTGCACTCTACAGCACTCCTAATTTCACAGCTCAGTTCCTGCCAGAAGCTTGCAGCGCTCCCTTCTGGGGTGTGCACCCAGATTTTTCCCATGGAAGTAAGCACACGGCCTAGGGAAATGGGATGGCATGTGTTAAAATCTAAATAGGACAAAGATGGGATGCCTTTGAGATGTGTGCCTAGACTCAGGACCTAGGAAGTACTTTCATATATCATAATTTAAACACAGCTGAAGGTACCTTATGCATGCAAATTCATGTTGTATACACTTCAAAAATGTTCTTTCACATTACTTATTTGATGACTTATCCAGGCAGTTGCTGAACAAGCCATTTAAATGACTGCAGAATATCCACTCTGGAAGCCATCCCTTTCTTCAGCTTTTACTTGGCCTTATAATTTAGATAACACAATAAATACAGTAATTCTGGCTGCCACTTCATTTTCTGCATGCTTTTCAGTACACTGCTTTTGATTAATTTAAAGCCCAGTGCCTTTGCTCCTGCTTTGTCCTTGCAAACAGACATTCCAGATCCAGAAACAGTTAAATTTAGTGAACATTTAATGCTCACCTCCTGTATAATTTAAACTGACACACTGATCTAATTAGCTTTTTGGCATCACAAACACTCTCAGCCTAGGGAGGATGGCAGTTCTGTGGCAGTAATAGGAACCAGACATTTCTTGTATTGTTTAAAGCATCTCGAATAGGACAGTTGAAAGACTCCAACAACGGCAGTTTGGATGAAGAAGTAAAATTAAATTGGACGAAAAGTCTATCAGCAATATCATTTTAGGAACCTGAATTCATGAAGCAAATGTCTTTACTTAGTTTAGGTTAACTGATACAAGTTTAGCATGGTAGGAGCAAAAGTAAAGATCCTCTGGTTTTCTCTGGGTTTTGTGGTTTTGTTTTTTAACAGCTGTATGATGTTTAAAGGCCTCAAATTTCTTAATATACTAGATATAATGTTTTATAGAATTCATCTTCTAAAATTAGTTAGAGATCTGAAGTTAACATATCCATCATTTATCAACTTCTAATAACAAAGCCCTTTGGAAACATAATTTTAACTTAGATATATGGGGAATTTATAAAGCACCTCAATTTACTTATGTTCACAAAAGAAACCATGCTATCTTGAGTCCTGAACAGTGAGTGGAAACAGTTCCTTGACACAGAATTGTTCAGTGAGTGGATAACAAACTGCTTAAAACCTGCAATTTGTGTGTCTTTACTTTGTATGAGGCACACAGCTGGCAAATACACAGCACAGTGAGACACAAGACCTGTAGTTATATCAGCACTGGCTAACCTCTGTGTCTATAGACACCTGTGACGTGTCCTTTCTACCCTCATCATAGCAGCAGAGGAAGGGAATGTCAGGAGTGACCCCAGTGGTGCACTGTTCTGTCCCAGGACAGGCTAGTGTTTAATTATGTTTGTTTAATTTGCCTTTAAGACCTCCAATGATGAAGCTTCCACAATCTCTCTATGGTCACTGACTGCTGCACTCTGAGCTCAGAGCACCTACAAGAAGCTTTGCTAAGGTACTTGCTGGTGGGCAGGTCTGCAGTATCCCCAGGCTTGCTCCTGCATGTGATGTCAAGCTGTCTGGAACCCATGCTGAAGTGTTGGCCAGGCCTTGTTTCTGCTTGCAACTTCACCTCATAGTGTCATAACCAGCAGGCACAGCTGGTCGTCAGCCCAGCCTGAGGCCCAGGCTCAACCAGCAAGGTAGAGGGACTTATTGCTGGGAGGGACTGCAAACAAAGCTGTGAAGGCCTACTGATTAAGAAACTGCTGACTGATGGTAAAAGCAATAAAGGCTTGTATACAGAAAGGTGGTGGAGTTTCAATCTAAACCTAGTATCCATGCATGACAAAATCTTTCATAATTCTGTCCCCAAATCCCATATGTCCAAGGCCAGCCTTGCTGAAGAGTTGACTGTCATTGCTACCATGAGTGTTAGATAAGGGAGACAGGGAGCAAAACGGCCGAATTCTGCAAAGTTTTAACCACCCACCAAACATTTGATAGGCAGGGAGGCATTAGGGTTAAAGATCAGTCTTTTTAGCCAAAACATTTAAGAACCACTGGAAAAAGCTGGGGAATGGTATATAAGTCATCAGAAACCAGGGGGAAAAAAATGCAAATGTCATCAGTTACAGAAATAATGTTACTATTGTCTGAATTTGGAAAGTGGTTAGTAAATGCATGTGATACAGGGAAGTTAGCAGTCCCACTCAAATGATCAGAGATACAGAAGAGATAGCAATCTCCAAAAAGTCTTTTTAGCAGATACTTGTAATTACTGGTATTACAGTACTGGTCAAAGCTGTTCGCTTGTTTACAATTCAGGAAGATTGGTGTGTTGCTGTCAGTAAAAGAAAATGAGAATAAAACACTTTGGCCTGTTTCACAGAGAGACAAAATGTCTCTCACAATGATACTTGAGAAAGAGTTTTCAAGAGTGTTCATCTCAAACTTGGTTTGCTACCAATTAAGCTAATGTTAATCAGCTTAATGCTCATGCTAATATGTAAGCATATTACTGAGGAAAGGATGAGAGGTACGAGTCATCCTTGCCTCGGACACTGCTGACAAGCAGCTTTCAATTGCGCTGCTCTCAGTGATAATACACTGTGCTGAGAGGGTATTTAGTTTCTCTCCAGTTTCTTTTGCTGAAGGAAATAATTAAAGGTATAAGCAGTCCATGACTACATTGAGCAAGGAGATCTGGAGAGCACCTGACCAGCTCATTCCACAACTGTGCTGGTTTTCAGTCTGGGATTTTGACAGTGAGATGATTTCCAGTAACATTTCTCCTTGGCAGGGCAGTTTCTCACCCTGAGCTGAGGAAGATGTAATGCCAAAAGGCTCTGCTTCTGTGTGAGTCCCTGCTGGGGAAGAGTGCTGAGGCATATTAAGTTTGCTGCCTGATCACGAAGAAAGTACTCCACAGCTGACTCCATGCTCCATGTCCCTTCAGTGTCCTGGCACCAGTCATGTTGGAACTTAGTCTAAAAATAAGAAAACATGTTGTGACCCAGGCCAGGGCACTCTGTTGAAAGATCATACGTCTTAGTTTGGAAGAGAGCATTTAATATCACAGTCTGGCACTTCATCGTGGCTTCCTGTTAAGTGCAATGGATTCAGGTAAAAAGGTCAAGAGTGCTGACATGCAATACATTAAGAAAGAGTTTAGCAAATAATTTGATGAGTGGAATCTCTAACAAGTATACTGTTATTATTTCTTCCAACAAACAGTGGTGCTACAAAGGCCTTTTAACTTACAATTTAAGCGTGCCAGGAGAGTACTCCTACCCAAAGAAATGGGACATAATTTTGCGGTTGTGATTCCTGGAATCAGAGAGGAAGCAGCGCAGCCAGCCACAGGGTTCAGTAACTGCCGAGTGTTTTCAGCAGTCGGTTCCTAAGGACGTTTCTCTCTGCAGGAAAAAGAACAATCTACATTTTAGAGCTCCCTCTGCTGGTTCTACATCAGGTTTCACTCACAGCTGCTTTTCCTTCTCTCCGACTGCTCATTATCGCTTAAACAATTCATTCAATGCGATGTTGTACATAAAAGATATTACATTGCTTATCAGAGCATGTGTCTGTGATAGCTGATATTACACTGGAGAGAAATCTGTCATTTCTCTAACAAGGCCAGAAAATCTTTCCTCTTCTAAATCTAGTTTCATGCATAGTGCATGCATGGAAGCGTTTAATGGAAGCATATGCCCCTATCACTCCATTCTTCCCTGAATTCCTAGTAGGTGTGTACTCATGTTCTGTTACTACTTTAATATATACGTCAGTCTGCCTTACTACGTATAGACAACGTAAACCAAGGAGAAGACACTGTGAAAATGCTGTGTGAAATAGTGCAAGCATACACCACCAAGAAACTAGGTTTTATACATGTTTATACAGCTTATTTAAGTATTATATGGTCTAGAACTTCCCTCGCTTTCATTCAAAGTATTTTCTTCTTGCCATGTACGTAAATGGCAATACAGAGTTTCAGAGTTTACTGTACTAAGCTGTAACCAGGTTCAATGCGCCACATGACACAATCACACAGGTACTTCAAGCGCATGCATTAAAAAAACAACCAAACAAATGAGAGAGAACACAGTCAGACATCAGAAACACCTTATGTCCAAGGTACTGCTCAAGAGTCTTTGTCTTCATTACCTTCAAAGGGAGCTCGGGGTTGGAGGTGGGTATCAATTTTCTCACTTGGCTTGTAACTTTAGGGTTGTTAATCCAAATTATCAGAGATTGAAACGAACCTCTCCATTTTGATAGGCAGTAGCTTATCACCTGTTGCCTTGCACCAGGCATGCTATCCACAGGTGAGTTTGCAGAATAGCTCCAAATTGCACGGGATCAAATCTGAGATTCAAGCCCTTCTGAGATATGCTTTTGCTCTGCGTGCAGCAGCCCTCCCTGCAAAAATCAGTTTTCTACCTGACTTTTTTTTTTTTGTAATTAGTACGAAATGGTTTTAAAGGATAAAATTTCACTACGCTCAAGTATTTTCTGAATGGATTCAAAGGGTCTGAAAATATATTATAGAACTTTTCTTGGTTTCTCGTACTTAACCCACTGTTTTTGCAGTTAAGCAGCAACAAATTCCAACTAACCTGAAGTCTGCGCATCAAATTGTAGCCTATGAAAAAATTTAACAGGGGAGGTATACAGCCGTCAATGAGGCCGTCAAAATACTAATGGCAGAGCCATAACAGGAGCAGCTGATTAAATCAAGATAGTACTTAACAGGAGAACATAATTTCAAATCTAATGAGTATGTTAGATTATATCATCATTCCAGTGACACTACTGAGAGGTGATTAGATATGGAACTTTAACTTTCAACTTCTGAACAATTTAATTTACATTTTAAAATCACTAATATAGGGGAAAAACCCAACTTCTATTTTCTGTGTTCACTGAGAGAACAGTCTATTTTTAGTTCCATTTGCTTAAAGAAAAGGTTTCTTTGAAAAGATTAGAGGGCTACTTAGTTCTGAATATTGATAGCAGGATAATGGACCCATAAATATATGCTGCTGAGCTGATTCTTGTAAAGGTGATTAGAAAATTATCCACTGAAGTCACTGGAAATATGCCTTCTGATTATTGCAGAAACTGGAATGACCTACTAGTGATTTTAAAGTTTTCAATCTTCCTAATATTTTGTGGTATATTTAAAATTATTTAGGCTTGGGTCTTTGCTATTTATTTAAACAAGGCAAAGATCTTTCAGCGATGCTGTTGATCTCTAGCTATATAGTGGGGCAGAGCTGACAGTCATAAATATTCAGAGTGTAAACCAGACAACATAACAAGTATTCTTTTAAGAAAAAAGTTAACTTGCCGTAGTTGAGCAGGGGGTTTATCCTACCTCTGAATACAAAAGCAGACTCTTTCTGCTTTTCCTGTGGTTTTAGCTTTCACGTTTCATATTTCTGAAGTTTCCCATGGTCACAACTAGCTCTAGGTGTTGCCAAGATGAAAGCCAAGGCTGCTTGCCTAAGTACAGTACCTGTGAGAAAACAGCGCCAGCGGCAGTGAGGCTGCATTGCTATAGTCCTCAGCACACATCTGCCCCCACCTGCTTACTTGACAGCACAGGGTGGGTCCAAATCCATGGGCTGGGCTGGGCTGGGCTGGAGCACGTGACTTAGTGCTTCTGCTGTGTGAGTGACTATGTCAGCTGACATCCCCTACGGCTTCGGGCTCGTTTCCACCGTGGGCCACTCACCCTGATGAATTTTAGAGCTGTTAGTGGGTGCTGCTTTCCTAACAGGTAGCCTGCTGTTTCTGAGATCAATCTGTAACCCGAAAGACCTCTTAAAAATGATTGTTCTAGTGCACAGACACCTGCGCTGTCAAAGATGGATATTTTTACACCTCCACATCTCCAGGAAACAGGGAATTGAGTAAAGCAGCTGTCCTACCAGTAGTGCAGAGTGGGAGTGAAGCTGCATGCTTCCTTGAACTTAATCATTGCTTCCAAACTACTGCTATGGGCCAGAAGCACAACTGCAGGTGCAGCTGTTCAAATTGCTGTCTCTTTCACGCTGAAGGTCTGCAGGTGTTGCTTCTCTTCTGTGGGATGTTTTGCTCTGACAGATGAATGATGCCTTGTGGCAAGTAGGTGCCTTGAATGGAGAAGGAAAACATTTCAGAACAGAGGCAAGTAACATTTCTGGAAGTATGTGGTCTGCTCACCTAGTATTTGGCGCTGAAAATGAGCAACAATATAAGCATGCTGCTGAACACGGAAGAGGACTGTATCTGGGAACTTGCAGCTCCCACTGTTCTTCACCCCTGCCAGGGAGTACAGAATTATTATAATATTGCCAGTAGCATCAAGGGGATTTAGAGCATGGTATCTGCTCTTCAGATGATGTCAGACACCTTGTGAGTGATCACAGTCATGTAGGCTTTACTTGTATGAGCTTTTCCATTGGTGACTTTGGTGACCTATACACTTCTTTCCTTCCCTTTTTATATAACCTTATTGTAACTATCTTACGACTACATTGCTTTATTGCTTCAAAGGCTATCTCTTCTTAGGTTGCATTGCAATCATCCATTTTATTTGTACAGTAGTATTTGATTACACAATATGCATTTGTTATGCATATATTATGGTGCATATACAGTTATACAATTGTACATATAGTTCTTATGGGTGCAATTGTAATTACATGTATTTGATCAGAATAATCAAACTTGATAAGAAACATTTTTTATTTTTTTTCTAAAATAGCTGCGCTCTTTACTCAGTAAAGGACAGTGTTACTCCTCGGAACTATTTACATTCTTCTGTCTTAACAGGAAGGAAAGTATTGATAAGCAAAAGCATACCAGATACCTAAGGAAGATGACATAATTAGCATTCATTATTAATGAAGCTATTGCCTCATTCTCATGAAATACAGAGCACTTAATACTCTGTTTACCTCATCTTCTCATCAATAAATACATTCCCTCTAGAATGTGATGTTACATGTACTCACCTGGGAGATCTGTTCACATGGCATCCACTAATTAGAAGTTTCAGTTCAGTTTACATTGACTTTGCCTTGCCTTTGGCTTTAGTTTACTTGGGTTTGTAATCCTAGTGCACATCACAGTATGATATTTAACACATTAATCTTCATATCTGACAAGAATCATGATATACAAACTACTGTCCAGAGAATAATAGGTGTGACAAGCAAATTCAGCTATTTAGGTGGTTTCTTTTTCTGCTTACTAGTTATTTAGAATGAAATGCAGCATATAAACTGGAGTAAGACTAGCTGGCAGTGAGCACAAGGATGTTTTAGCAGAGCAGCTCATACACAGGGCATTTACTCCCTTTCACAGTCTGTCTTCTGCCACATTTTTTGTCATCGAAACTTTTCATAATGCTGGGAAGAACTGGAGGCTGGTTTTGTAAGATGTTTACATGGCAAGTGATTCCTATTACAGGTTGTTTTACAAGATTAAGAACTAGGTATCCCAGAAGTGCCTTAAATAAGATAATATTTATTTCTATAAATATATGTAAATAACAGACCAGAGTTGCTGAAAAAGAAGGCAACAAAGGTCTGGGAGGAAGGGGAGGAGGTGAGTAGGCACATCAAAGGGAGGCTAAGGAAGCAATGGCAGCGGTTGGAGGCCATGTCTGATAAAGCATTGCCAATGTTTCCCAGTAAGACTGAACTGGAAGAAGGTTGCAAACCACAGTTTTGTACTTGTAAGTGCTGTGAGACTCTGAAAGGTAACAAATACCCACATACCCTGCAGTCTTTAGGAAGCATTTCAAGTGATCCCGAAGGACAGGAAATTATCATTAAGTGTAACTTAGCAGTGCAGCTGTTGAAGTCAAGGAGGTCAAAAACATCATAAGAACTCTGGATAGAAAACCAGCCTTTCTTTCTACCACCTTTTAATTTCAGGGAAGTTTCACATAAATGTCTATGAATGGCACTGTCTGTCTTAAATGTCACTTTTGCAGTGATGCCTACAATGAACAGGTGACAAATACTAGATTGCTGTATGTAGCATGCTGAGATTCATCTGCAAGTGAGGTAATCCATAAATACGGAGATGAATTAAGGTGAAAATAAAAAATTACTAAAAAGATTTTTTAAAATAAAGGAATTTAAAAATAAATCAATAGTAATAATAATAAAAAAACGCCAAACAAACCAACAGGTAAAGACCTCAACAGAGATTTGGAAATAGCCTGTGGCTGTATAACCAGGAACAGGTTTTTAATTTGTCTTCAGCTTACAAAGACTGCTGCCCACAGCATCCAACTTGGAAAATGAGCCCTGGGCATGGTCAATAGCCTGTTTCTGTAAATGGGAAGTAGAGAGGAAGACTCCCAAGGAGCCTCTTCCAGCAGGACTTTTCAGCTATGAAAGAAGTGAGAAGACAGGCCATCAGAGAGTTCTATAAAACAACCAGTGATGTATGTAACCACAGAGAATGATTACTCACAGCTCCCCCTTCCCAAGTACTGGCAAACAGGGAGTGATGCAGGCACTGAGCAGCGCTACCTCATGACTGTCTAGAATATCTTACCTGGGCTCCTAATTCAGAGGAGCGCAGGTCTCGCTTAAGTCTGGTCTCATTTCAGCCAAGGGTGTGCCTTCTCCAGCAAAAATGCCATTCAGGAGGATTCAAAGAATTATGATGAAGCACTATTTCTTCCAGAAAAATATAATTAAACAATATGAAAATATAATTAAATCATTTGGTTTCTTGCTTTCCACCTCCCTTTGACTCATCAGCATGTCTGCATGGGCCAACCAGTAGAACACTACTATGGGCAAGTGCCAGCAAAACTGTGATCTTGTCCCATGCTGAATTGGTGAAATCTGGTTTCAACCAAGGCAGTAGAGTCTGGCCACTGAACATCTAACAACATTGTGCTCACAAAGAAGGACCTGATCAATGTGCTGCTAGAACCAGTGGCTTCAAGGTTTGGTTCAATTGGGTTTTTAGACAGTAACATTTATATTCACCTTTACTGAATGACACTCATAAAGATAAAACACAGCTTAACAAACTAGTGTATTCAACAGTAATAATTGGCTTGATACATATTTGTATATAGTCACCCTGAGAAGACACATTGGACAAATTTTTATAAGATCATAAACTCAAGAGAGGCAAGTATTAAAGGAGATAATGGCTCTGTGCCTGGTCAGGAAGGTAGGCTGGCAGGAAGTGACTTAACTGCTCATTGACTGCACAAATCATCTGTGGAGGAAATTAATCTGTAGGTTAGCCCAGAAGACTCTCACTGCCAGAATGGATTAAATCCGCCTATCATTGGGCTATTTTAGCATTTCAAAAACATTAAACCATATGATTATTTGTGGGGGAAGTTAGTTTAAAAAGCAAAAGAAGTTAGCAATGTTTCCTGCCAAGGCACTGAGAAATGGGTTCTGTAGCAATGGCAACGGTGACGGAGAGAGTAAATCAGCAGCAGGTGTAATTTGCTTATTACTGTGTGCTTCCCCTTTATCTTGAATGCTCTGAATTCATGCTATGAATCAGAAGCAATACCAATACCACAACAGTAGTATGTCAACTGGTCTGGTAAAGAAAGATCTCAGCAGTACCTGCTCTTCCAAATTTATTCTTTGGTTGCTTACCTAACACACTCAGGTCACCAGGACCTCTTTGCAGGCAATTTGAAAGGACAACAGTGCTTTTCTCTTTATTCCTGTTAATAATACCTAAAACATATTCAAGTGGCAGATAGCAACACAGCCATGCTCTTTCCAGGGCTGCAAAGTTCTGCAGACAAAACTCCTTTGCTGATCTGGAAACATCTCCTTGGCATTATCAAACTTGTCCTGATGAGCTCAAAAGTATTGTTTTCAAGGGTGCAAGATTGACTTGCAATTTAGTAAAGAGAGGTGCTAGAACGTGGGAGGTCTTCGGTTCTCAGATATTCTCAGCAAGAACAGATTTGAACCTGTATCACTTTCTTGTTTCTTCCACCCTCAGAACACAGGGTATCTTAAGAGAGACCAGCCACTACCGTTTCTTCTTGAAGGGGCCATTTCACAACCAAGAATATGAGAGAAATTAAGTCAGAAGAGCAAAATTATAATTACACTGCACCTTACATGTCTCATTGATTTAAGTTGCAGCTGTTAAGTACTCAGGATATCTGCAAATCAGGCCTTGAAATGGCGAGCATTAAAGACTGAATGTTTGCTCTTACTAGTGAAAACCTTGGTTTAAGTGGGCTAATCTGCCCATGTTAAGCATGAGCTCAGATGCTGTGGTGTTTCTTTATCCTTTCTGGTTGTGTTCTCTGTGAAGCATTGAAGGTCCTTTCTAGACATGCAGTAAGAGAAGCTGCTGCAAGTTTCCTCTTGATGTCGGGGCATTTCAGCTACCAATAGCTCACACATTTAGCCTCCTCTAAGTTCAGGCATGTCAATATACATACTTTGCGTGGCCATACTGTTCTAAAGCAGTGAAAGAATGTCTCCCAAAGGTCTGGAAGTATACTGAGCTGGTTGAGCCCGCCAGGCACCAAAGCACATCAGGGAGCCTATCCGAAGAGATCCAGTCTCCAGCAAGTTGCCAGCTTGCCTGCAGCTCCGACTGTGCTTTAAAAGAACAGTTAAACTGCAGATTTCAACTTAAAACAGATGAATTTAAAAAATTAGGGATCTAGCAGTATTTTATCAGCCACACTTGCTGCTGAACAGGAACGCAAATGTGATTAGTATTTTATGACTAGAAAAGCTGTGGAACATACGGTACCTCAGTATTCTAGGCTGAGTTTTACTGCTGGATCAGAGGAAACACTTCATCTATGAAAAAATAAGCTTGGTTTAATTGTCTTCTATTTACTCAGCTGCAACAATCTACACACAGGTTTAAGGACATCACAGGACTGTGAGCACCCAGTTCTCTCACTTGGTGCTGGCTGGGGATTCCCTTGCTTCATGAGGCTGGATGTTTCATTAGTAAGGAGGACAGCTGGCTGCATTACCTGGCATTTCAGCTTTCCTGCAATACAGCTCCACCGCTTCACTGTGTAGTTTCCCCAGCCCTCACACAGATCTTATAGGGCAACAACTTTGAAATAAGCAGAATATAACAAAACCAGAACCTTCTCGAACACAGCATAAGCATGGAGAGTATGAAGGAAATTTTGAGCTTGACTTTCACCCCAATTTTGTGCCATTTTGACTCCACTGATTTCAAAAGAGTTCTAATTTCCACTGGGTAGAGGGAAGAAAATCAACCAGCCTCCCACAAAAGAGTATTAAGGAAAAGATCCCACAGCTCTTGGAAGCATCTTGTCACATAACTTTACATAGCAAATTGCATTAGATGAGAACCCTAGCTACTGATCTCATAAGGAAGTGAGAAATAAAACATTTCCAGCATAGGTGGATGAAAATTCTCAACTGATTTTTTTGTATCATTTTACATGGTAAAAAAAAGATTGCTATGCTGGACTATGGGGTTCCAGAAGCTATGTTCTGGCTTTGCACTGGCCAGCTAGTAACATCTATCAAACCAAACAGCTAGTGAGGAGGATTTTTGATTGTAAACGAGACCACTATGTAAGGGGCTGATGCAGCTCCAGTGGTGATGAAAACTGTTCTGGCCTGTGAAAATTCAAGTCTGAAGATCATAATAAATTTCAATAGCTCCAGGATTCTTGACCTTTCTCCAGTTCAGCATAGACAGCCTGTAGAGAACTTCTGATTTTCACAGGCAGTAGGATCATGAGTGTAGGTCACCATAACCCTTACAAAGGTCTTTGTGAGAAAGGAACAGAATGGGATGTCTCTGTGCTCTGGGAGAAAGGTGGATAAATTCCACTTCTCTTGATTAATGTCGTGTTTTCAGTGAAGGAACCACCACACAATCAGTCTGGACAGTAATGTTTCTGTCATTTTCTCAAACTCTCCATAGTAAGCCAACTACTAGAATTACTGTTCTCATGATTTCACTGTATCACACAAAAGTACTTGGGCCTCAAACTCTCTCATTTGCTGAAATTTTGCAGTATTTCAACTCACCTGGTTTCAATGGACCTACTCCTAAATTTAAGCAAATCAAAGAGAATCAAATGTTCTTTGTGCTAGCAAGCCTCTCAAAGGACTTACTGTGCTGTAAGCAATCACTTCATTCTCTGTTTACCTTGCAGGTAATAACAACAACATTCTGTGGAGAATTCAAATACAGAAGAAACATACCAGGCAAGTCACTGGAAGAAATTTAAGGCTTACCTTTCTCTGTAAACATGTAATGCATTAGCAAATTAATTTTCCATTAGCAAATGAATGACATAGGATTCAGCATGCTACAGAAGATGAACTACATATCTGATACAGCAGAACTCTAATCACAATTAAAATAGTCAAGCAAACATGATCTGTGTCAGAGCCAAGCTATACTAGGGTAGCTCTTCGTCATGCTGCTAGGTTTGAAGTGTAGCTCATATGCATGAAAGTTAAGTTACTAAGGACTCCCATTCAGTCACCTGAATTTTGTGTCTCTGCAGTGGAGAACCGCACGTTTATTACAGTTGGGTTTTGATAAAATGACCCAGAATACAGACACAGATCTGAACCAGTGTATTTAAAATAAAAAAATCCTCAAACAAAAAAACCCCTACCAAAACCAACCAAATGAAAAAACTCCCAGAAACAAAAAACTCTTGATCCATGTCTTCAACATCAGCAGTGTGACAACTGTAACCAGCACAGTAACCAGAGATACAGCAAAATTGTCACAATGCCAGTAATACAGAAATACTTACCATAGCATGATGATAAATCATGATATTGCTAACCACACTGAGACAAAGAGCATATATACAAAAGCAAAATATAACGACACAGCTTTAGCATCATCATTTTTCTAAAGGGGCACGGTCATTTGGAAGGACAATCTGAATCATGCAGAGTTCTAACCGCTACAGGAACTAAAGGAAACAGTCAATTAAGCCTGCTTTTCTGCAAGATTCACTATACTCCAGGCATATGAACATACAAGTCTTCAGGTTACATCAGGTCAATCAGCGGAGTCAACTGATATATGGAGTCTTGGGAACTGAAAGACACATCAGGCCTGCAGTATACAAAGCCTGACGTAAAGTATACAGCATTTAAAGAAAGTATGTTCATTGGTATCAACAGAGGTCCAGGATGATTGGTTTTAAATACTTTGTAAATTATGGATACAACTGACAGAAGGATGGAGATTCAGGAGAACTGCACACTAAGTAATTTGGAGGATATATATGTTATGTGCTTGGATCTTTCCTAACCTCTTCATCCCAATCAAAATCTAAGGTAGCATCATCTAGTTCGGCTATTGAGAAGAGAGATTTCTGTGTGACCACACTGACTTTATTAGCATTTTCCAATGCAAAACTCTTCCTTCTGCTAGGATTACTCATGTGCACCTTCAGCAAGTGGCTATGGCTTTCCTTGTTAGTGTCAACCTTAATGGTAGATGAAGTTGCCAACTGCGACTCAGGATGTGGTGCAAAGGAGAATGTTGACAATTTGGCTAATGTGCTGGAGCGCACCTTCCCCGTGCTTGGGCCACTCAGCTTCTCTTCTCCCTCCTTTTTCTTTTCAGTGGGTGGAGATGACACAGCATCCAACCTGACATGAGAGCGTACTGTTGCGTTTCCTCTGATCTCTTTCCCTAAGGCCTGATTCTGTTGCTCTTCTCTCCCTTTATTATCAATTGATCGTTTTTCCACACAAGTTTTTCCTAAGCGATTCAATGTCATCTTGCATTTCTCAGGGGGGCAGCATTCTTCTAGCAGCAGCTCTCCCTGGAGCTGCTCTGCAGGCTTAAAAATAGTGTCACTCTGAAAAAGAGAGAAGTCTTCATTTTTCTTCTCTGAAGAATGATCAAGTTTTGTCCTTGCTCTGAAAGTAAATTTAGCTAGTTTAGCTGCTGGAGGACTTTCACTGTCAAGGATTTCTGGCTCATGGGAACCTGCTGCATTTGTTTCCTTCACTATTTGACCTTTACTTCGCTTTCTGATGGAAACTGTTGCTGATTTTGCTCCTATACCTAGGCTGTTCTTTTCCTCCTGTAGCACAGAATCTGCATCACTTGAAAAATCTGACAGGCCAGATGCAGGTAATACTGAAGGAAGGGCCTTTGCCTCAGGGTCCTGTGTACTTGTAAAGAATCCATGTGATTTCTCAGTGTGCAGTCTCTGACAGCTTTTTGAAACCCGTTGCGTAATAACTGAATCCTGCAGACTAGCACCTGGTGATGCTGGGTCTTCAATATTTGCTTTTGAAGAAGAACAGTTGTGTTTTTCAGCCCTTGTCCTGCTTATCTTGGAAACTTTGTCCTGTTCCAACGGAGCATGTAGATTCACAGTTGCTAGTGACTCTTTCTTTCCATTTTCCTTTTTTGGTATTGAAGCACTTCTTTCTTCAGAAGAGGATGTTTTACACAGGGCTTTTGAAGTCAAGTTATTTGGAGATATCTTGGGCACTGGAGACGTTTTCTGGAAAGTTTCTTCAGCATCAGTGTTGCTCTCTTCCAGGCTGTCAAACCATGCCAAGCTGCCTTCATCACCTCTCTTACTATGTTTGATCAAGTGGTTTGCATTCTTGTTATTACCATATGCTGGGCTGCACAAGGGTTCTAGATGCATATTCCCTTCACAGTTGTCTTCAGGCAAAGAAGGCTTTAGCCTGGAGTTATTCTCTTGTTGATTTGAAGGTTCTGACTGAAGCAGTTGCTTTGACTGCCCAAATGTATCCTTGTTCAAGCATTCTGTAATAGTATTGAAACCTGTCTGTTCAGGCTGCAGCTGGCATGAATTTTCCTTTTGTAATCTATGGATTGAAAACAAAAAATAAGCAATAGTTATTTTTCAGTTTCTTAAATTTCTTTATTGCATTAGTAATATTTAGTATGTATGAATGATGAAGAGCTACAAATAATGTAGGCCACAAAAGCGCATTATTAAGTTTCACATACAGCTCCAAAAGCTGGTGTTGCAGTCTGTGATCTTTCAGCACCTTCTACAGTAAGCAGCAGAATTTAGTGTCCCCAGTAGATAGGCAAGTGGACAGAGAAAACAACCACATAAACTTCATTTCCTTGGGAGACAAACAGAAAAACAAACTAACAGCTTTGCACTACTTACAGCCATTGCTAGAGTCCCTTAGGGATTACACATTCTGTAAGCACATCTTCTACAACAAGAACCTCATTAGATTTTATCCTGAGCAAGGCAAAGGCTTAAATGAGTTATCAGAATGGAAAACCTAGGTATCACTTGGAATTGTGGTTGCTGGTGGTTTTCTCTCATAATCACTATGGACTCAACGTATCAAAACCTCCACATGGTAAGAGGAAAAACATCACAGATTACCTACAAAACTTAATTATCACTGTCTGTGATTATTAATGTACTCAGGGCCCTTCAAAACAACAGAGGTGCTAGAATGAGGGTTCTCCAATCTCAGTATAGCTGATATTCTGTCTATTGTACCTAAACATATAATTTCCAAGGGAGATACCATTTTACTTCTTGCTAAACAGTGATTCTACCCATGAGTGAAGAACAGTCACATTCCATTCCAAAAGTGACTGCATTAGTGTAGGTGAAATGATTCCTATGCACTGTAAACAGTTCCTCTGCTATATGACCCCCAATACCATCCTACATGTGTATGATCCCTTATGAACACCTCTGTTTTTCCTAAAACCAGATTTTTTCTGTCTGCTGGGGATATCCCACTTTGATCTGCTTTTACTGCCTCTGTGGTTATTATGAGTTACAAAATAAATCTGAAAAATATTTAAAGAAAAAGCGTACTTTCTCAGCTGTTCCCATTAGCTTTGATAACATTCGTCTTTTCTCTCCCTTTAACAATGAGAAGTATGAGTTTCTTTAGAGCCTAATCTCATTTCATGAAACAAATGATACATTTTTGTATTTTATTTCCTTTGCAATCCTAGTGTTTTCCTCTCAGCCTCAGTATGTTAAAAGTTTCCTATTAATAACAACAAATAAACTTTCTAAAGATTATTGCTGTGACCTGAAAACTAAGAAGCCGCCAGTGAAACTTCCAGTGTATAGAAAGGAAAGATAAAAAGAACCGAACCTTGATTCAGGCTTATATTTTCCATTAACAGAAAGGGAAGCAGCCTGATCAGCCCAACACAGAAGGCATTTTAAAAAATATGAAGCAGATCTGTTGTATTTTATCAAGCAGGTAAAAAAAAGGTTATATAAAATTATTTGCTCAGCTACAGAATCTGGCATTTTGGCCCTAAGAAGCTCCGCTGAAATTTATCCAAGCACAGAATTGAGATATGAGTTGGAAACTGACTGAAACATTCTTAAATTCTTTATAAATTCCATAACCCAGAAGAAGAAATGATCCTGCGATGATCTCAAAGTGCTACTTTAAAACACTCTCCCTGCTTATCCATGTCCTCTAAAGAACAAGTCCCTTCCCAATGTCAGATTCTATTTTTAGACCCTCTCCAGATGCTATTGTCAAACAATTATTTTTTGCTACTGAATTATTTTATTGCTTTGCACATTATACCTGTCAAGTCTTTGTAGCTCTTTGTGTAGAAGACCTTGCAGCTCCAATCGCTCCAATATGAGTTCACATTGTGTACGGTACTGAGCCATTGGATCTTCAGGGAACGAGGTATGTAAGGCATTGATGCCTCCAAGAAGTGCACACCCCTATGTCACCAAAAAGATTAAAAAAAAAATAAATAAAAAGAAGCTATCTTTATAAATCAGCACTAAATTTTAACAGCAGAGGCCATTCATACAAAATTCTTCCTTGGATTTTTTAAAGCTTAAATGATCAAGCATTTACTGAGTAACTATATTCACACTGTTAGGGCTGCTCACACAGGCAAAGGTAGTCATACACATAAAGCAATTAATTATATTATCAAATCTGCAGTTTACAATCACTGGTTTATTTTTATTCATACAAAAAATGGAAAATCCACGTAAGGCTTGAGAACATCACAACTAAAAATGAAAATTAGTATTGAATTAGTTTTCCAAATACCTTGTCAAAATTCTGCCATATGAGCAACTTTTATAACTGAAGAAGTTCTAACTGCTGAAAGTTTTCATTAGCTTTGTCTAATCATTTAAATGGAAAGTCCTGGGTATTAAGGCTTGTCAGCACAGGGTAAATTGACCAGCAAAAATATTTCTGAATAGCTCTTTAAGGGTAACTACCTGTTCAGGAATAATTCTAGAAAGCAAGTGATTTTAATCTGGGACAAATTTGCTGTGTCCTGTGAAAATTAAGTATTTTGAACAGAGCATCTGTACAAAATGATTTATTCCACAACAAATAATCCAGAATAGCACTGCAGATAATCGCTCTTTGGGAAAAAAAAAACCCACAGCACAAACCCTCTATTTTGCCACACACTGGCTAGCCTTTACTGCTCCTGTCTAATCCATAAGGTTCAACACAACTAATGAACAGGATGCGTGTCAAGTGCCGTGAGAGCAATAGCAAAAGTCAGCAGAGTCTCTAGAACCAGAAATTGCTACATAATGGAGTCACACAGACCACAAGTTTTCATCTATGGCAATTTCTGGTTCTTCCGTTTTGAAATTTTAAAATTTTGAATAAAAAGAAAAAAAATCAACCCAACATTGAATAAACATTATGCTGGTGGCTAATGAAAGCCCTCTAAAACTACACAGTGCTAAAACTAAGGCTGTTCATGTAACCATTAATGCATCCCATTGAAGTTTTTGTTGGATTTTTTTTTTCCCTTCGTGTCACTTCAGGAACATGAGAGATCTGTTCCACACAGAAACATTAGTCTGTAGCCATGGAAAAGATTGGTGTAGAACTTCTCTGTCATATTTGGTTTTAGGACCAGAAGATTTATAGTCAGTGATGCAGGGACTGCAGAAAGTCCAGTCTCTTGGTTAGGACACCTGAAAACAGCCAAGGAGAACTAGATTCTCTCTCTGACACCAAGCTCTAGTTCTTGTGATTCAGAACGAGCCAGTTAAGCAAAGGTTTTGAAAGGCAATGAAGCTGTTTCTGGAATCCTGATGCGGTGCGTGCAAAGAGGAAAACTGCAATCAACAGGGAATGTGCTCAAATGCTCCAAGAGCTACTATTACTCTGAAACTGAGGCCCTAACCATCTCTGTCGTGGTTTAAGCTTAAACCATGACAATCTCTCATGTGATATGCTTCAGCAGACAATTTGTTCTGGAAAAGAAATAATTCAGCTCCAAATCTTAGAATAGGAGTAGCACCGTTCCACTACTTCTCAAGGACTGCATGAAGTGAATTGATACTTCTGAAATACTCAGGTACACTGGAGATGAATTCCGCAGAAAAAACAGATGAAGAAATTGAGAATTCCACCTTAATGATAGCAGATAATAAACAAAACATTGAACAAAACACTAACATAGGATAGCTGCATTTGGCTATAGTACCGTCAACCTGTGACCTAAGGATCCAATGAGAAAAAAAAGAAATACATGATTATATACCTTGAGATATGCACCTAAGCGGTACAATTACATCTTGTGATCACTGACTTTTCATTGCTTTACTTGGCCATCACAATGAGGTTTTTTTATATATTCTTTTGTGTGTGTGTGAAATTCTAAGTGGGATGGGACTAAGATATCTGTAAAGTTCCACTTCTATGCTGGTGCTTATGTTTCTGAGATACCTGCCCCTGTGAGATACCATTTTGAGTAGAGGAAGGCAGCCGTAAGACAAATCCACATGCTGTGGAACTGAGGGCAGAGGATCTATAACAGAGACACAGGATAAAGTATTACAGTGACAGTTACCAGAAAGTAAGGGTGTAAAAGTGCCTAAGGATGGGAAAACAAAATCGCAGAATAGTGTGGCTTGGAAGGGACCTTCAAATGTCATCTAATCCAACCTCCCTGCAATAAGCAGGGCCATCTTCAACTAGAGCAGGTTTCCCAGAACCACACCCAGTCTGGCCTCAAATGTCTCCAAGGATAGCACATCCACCACCTCTCTGGGCAACTTGTTTCAGTAAAATGTAAAATGGGAGTAAAAGGAGAGGGACTGGAAAGGGAATAATACAAGGATCAAAACACAACCAAGAGAAGGAGGGAGACAATGTCTACAAAAAGGAAATGAGGGAAATAAAAGATCAAGCCAGGGGGAAAGAGAATATACTCACAAAGACAAATTAGGAAAGAGAAAAATAAGAGTGAATTAGGGAATGAAACAAACCCCCCCAATGACGTAGGCTGGTGATGAAAATGTGATAGTATTTCCTCCCAAGGGGGCTCACAAGAAATACCTGACCTGAGAACTGTGAACTTTTATTTTCTATTGGCAAGAATACGCCATTTTGTAAAAGTTGAAAAGACATGTTGAAGACAGGGTTTGTTGAGCAGCCAGTCCTTCAAGAATGGCAATGATACTTCCCCATTTACAACCTCATTCTACAGATGGACAGGATGTATATAA
>WYDI02001032.1:0-14824 GCA_009867235.2 Psittacus erithacus
CCCATCCCTGGCAGTGTTCAAGGCCAGGTTGGACACAGGGGCTTGGAGCAAGCTGCTCTAGTGGAAGGTCTCCCTGCCCGTGGCAGGGGGCTGGGACTGAAGGAGCTTTAAGGTCCCTTCTAGCTCAAACCATTCTATGACTAAGCCACCTATCATCCCAGCCGTTCCAAGTAACTAGATAATGTATAAGCACCTATATCACTTTTCATCATATAGGTGCTTCATTTTGTAAAGCACAGCACAGCCACCAGACAGGTCTTTTTAAAGCGTCTGTGGCTGCTCCAAGCCCCTGTGTCCAACCTGGCCTTGAACACTGCCAGGAATGGGGCAGCCACAGCTTCTTGGGGCAACCTGTGCCAGCACCTCAGCACCCTCACAGTCTAGCAGAGTATCTGATCTAACAGAGCTCTTTGTTATAAAAGCCAAGAGAGATCTGTTTTTTCCTAATGGAAGATACCACAAATTATTCCAGAAGACGATGTTGACCTTGCAAATGAAACATTCAGAGTGGATGCTTAGAACCAGAAACCAACCCTGGGGCTCCTGAGGAAGAAGAGCACAGACATTTTAGGATGAGCTTCTATTCTCTCTCTCATCTCGTTTCAAGCACAAAAGTCTGACAAAAGCAACATATGATTGGAAACAAGAGGGTATTTACCTAACCAAAGCAGCACGCTGTAGCTATATCTGACCTGCTGCCTGCCTCAGCTGGCTTGTTTCTGGGGCAAGATACGGCTTTTTGCAGAGCATGCTTGGTTGGCCCTGCGTGTAATACAGCTTTTGTTCCTTGATACCGAGCAGAAGCAACCTGGATTGCAGGGACTGTACAAGTGCCTCCACACTACAGTGTCCTTCAGCAATCACTAAATTAAACTGCCTTCTCTCAGGAAAACCACCTTCCTGGGGAATTTCTCACCAACCATAATATTGAGAATATAAACGATTTTGGGTTTTTTTAATTTGCACATTGTCTGGAGGGAGGAAAAGCTGAAGAGGCAAACAGTAACCTCCGATATGAACTGCTTTATCACGCTCATAACGAACAGCAGAAGCAGCAGCAAAAAGGCATTGCAAAAGCTCTAAAGACCACGGGTTGGCACATTATCAGAGGAAGTGAGGAGACTGAAGAATCAAGCACAGCTCACCTTGACAAGGCCGACAATAAAATCAGTAAAATAAACATACTAAAAAGAAAATGAAGAAATAAAAGCCAGAACAAGGGATGTTCATTTTCAGGTTATTCAGAACATGTGGGTTTGAATCTTCTCAAAGCACCGCTGATTTTCTACTAACATCTGAACTCTCTAAGCACAAAGAAAAGCAGAGAGAATCAAATCACTCAGAAGAGGGACCTACACACTCCCCATTGCATTAAGAAGCCCTCTTGGCACACAGCAGCCAGAAAATGGTGTCTTTCCCCAGCTTGCCGGATTTGGCAACC
The DNA here is from genome assembly GCA_009867235.2 of Psittacus erithacus. Classification (NCBI taxonomy): domain Eukaryota; kingdom Metazoa; phylum Chordata; class Aves; order Psittaciformes; family Psittacidae; genus Psittacus; species Psittacus erithacus. The sequence goes on from WYDI02001032.1 coordinate 1,442, forward strand.
ACTTAAAGCTCTACTGAGTGACTGCAATTGTATTTCCAATTCCATTAGCTGGCCTAGTCATCTCCTCATTGCAACTGCACCCTTAAAAGCATTTGGATTGTCTTAATATTGCCCAAAACTAAAACACCCTGCAGCAAACTATGCTTCATGTCATCTGAAGAGGAGCCCGAGTGATACTTGGTTAAGTAACTGTTCAACTGTAACTACGCCACATTTACACAGCTTTACAAAAACGCAGTATTTAAAGGACTACAGAAAAGATTATATTTTCCTCTCGCTCAAGTATTAAAAGCAGAATGCACTCTGCTGGAGATGCAATGGTGGGTGTTTGATGGCGTATTTTAAATAGTATTCTCCTTTGTGCATGCAGCGTAATGCCACCCGAGGGGGAGATTAAAAAGAAGTCTCTAATTTGCAAGTCCATTTCAAAGTCATATTGAGGATGATGGGAAATTCAGGATAGGATTCTTGAGAGAAATCTCCTTGGAAAATGTGTATATACCTCAGGGAAGCTTTGGATTTGCTTCCCTACACTGGAAGGCTGTTCTGTCTTTTGACATTTCAGTGTTGTTTACTCTTTGCATCCAATTCTGGAATTATTGAGTGGTTTATTACAAAGGTGTATATAAAGTATTTCTCTTCTGCAACCTCCAAGATTCCTAAAAATCCCTTAATATTTGCCTTGAAACTTTTACTGGTAGGGAGGATAAAGCACAGTTATTTTTACAGTAAGGGACTAATCCTGCTGTCAGATATGATGGAGATGACTGACATTTACATGTGTGAAGGACCCTCTTTCTCGGCCCCTGGGAAAAACAGGATTGCCCACATCGGTCTGATTCTTCAACAATATCATGTTAAGGCTTTAGGTAGTCATCAGCAGGGATTAGGAGGTAATACTCTCCTTAGCAGACTTCTGGCTGAACAGATTTCCTGTGTATTGCCTTCCCCGAAGTGCTACAGACTGCCCACTGATGGATCTGGGGAGAAGAAAAGGGCAAGATCATTTTCCTCAGGTCACATTTTCTTCCTTAGATGCCTGAGTGAGTGGATGCTTAGTTTAAATCCATCACCAAATCTGCGTCGGAAAAGAATCCTCCCCTGGGGCAGATGATGCAGGAGCAGGGATGGCTCCTCTCTTCACTTGCAGCGCATTACATGGCTTGATTATAGAGATAAGCACTTGACCATGTCATCACATCCCACTCATCAAAAACATTAGGAATACCAGTGATAATGATAACCAGGATCCTTCCTCTATTTTTCCCATGGCCACAACAATTTGTACTGGAGAAAACTGAAGTGCTTCCGTCCAACACTGAGTCTTTGGATTTAATCTGGCAGGGTATCAGAGTGGAAGGAAAAGCAACTACAGATGCATACACTCAAGTGATTTCATTTTCCTCTTAAATTCTAGTTTAATTTCAGTGAATTTTTGCCATACAGAACTTAGCCATCTATTCTTACTTAGTCTTCCGTGTTCTTCTGTCAGTGGAGAGTGTGTGGCATTAATTACCCTCCAAAACTTGATCATGAACTTGTCTCGCTAACCACAATGAGAGCCCTGACAACCAGCTTGGACAAAAATCTACAGCTCCTGTCACTCAAAGCAGGCAAATTTTGGAGCATCATGAAACCACAGGAAAACAAGGTCTCAAGTATTTCATGTTGATACTTACCACTTGGACTGCTTTCAGATCAAAGAAACCAGTGACAGAAAAGCTCTTACGATGCTATTTAATCCATTACACTGAGATGATTCCCTCTACCAGCAGACCACTGGCACAGCTCTGTCTGGCTTTACTCTGCATCGAGGAGTTTTCTGTTATTGGTATGAGTGACAGACTTGAATTTGGCAGTACCTTTAGCTGGGTTTGTCCAGTTAAACGAAGACAAAAGTGTACTTTGCACTACAAACAGATGACACCAGGCTTTCTTTAACTCTAGACCATTCTCTAAACACGCGAAAGAAAGAGCAGCCAGACTGCAACTCGGCATTTTGATCAATGCAACTTTGCAAGTCTCTCATGCCAGTAATTCTCCTCTTTTGAGCTGGTATCGGGTGAGATTATTAGAACAAACCCAGAAAATTATGATCACAGTTTATACTCCTCGTTTTTGCAAAATGACAAGTTAAGGTTTAGCAGTGTAGTAAACTATAATCAATCATCTGGCTGCTTCTGTAATAACGCAAAAGCATCATAACGATTGCATCTATATTGCTTAGTCTAAAAATGAACATGTACAAATTACATAGGACACACATCAAATATATATATACACGATTCATTCATGAAAAGCAATTATTTGTGCTGAGAAAAACCCAGTTTTGAGCTAATCATTTAAGAATAAAGACAAAACAGCATAAGCTTAATTATTATTATTTTAACATGTTAAAAATACAGTCACATCAAAATAGGATACACAGTTATAAAACTGTTGCAGATGACATAAGAAAATAGTGTGTATATATTTTATATATAAAAAAATCTACAGTATGTACTAATGCTGATACATATTTTGGAGCCTTGTGTTGCTTGCACAAATAAATTGTACAGCTTTGTTATGAATTACAGAACATCAGTTAAACACTGAGATTATTACACTTAGCCACAATATTATATACATACATTTCTAAGCTGCTGCAAGCAATCAGAACTGAAGTAAGCCCAAGCCATCTTTATCTTCACAATTTTAGTTTCAGTGTAGTGCTTTGCTACTGTTACTTGGCTGCAGTTTGCCAGTTTTAAAATAGAAAATTGCCCAGTTCATTAAAAATTACATCAGACACATTATATACACAACATGGTTTTTTGAAACATACTAAGTAAATGTTACTTCCATTTGTAAAAATCGTTTTACTTCTGTACCTTAAAACTTACAGAGCCAACCTGCAGCAATAATAGGCACTAAAGCTCATTCTTTAAAGGAAAAAAAAAATCTCCATTTCTATGTTTTCAGTTAACAAATCTTACAAAACAAAAGAGAACAGAACAACCTTCCAAACTATCCAAACCTGGCGCTGAGATCAATGTTTGTATTAGAAAAATCTCTCTGTTCAGCACTCCAGGGACCTCTTCTGGTGAGATCCTTGTCCACTTTGACTCCGCTGGTTCCCATGAGGAGGGTGTATTCAGCACCCAGCAGCTCGCAGGACTGCATCCTACATGTGCCACTTAACCTGCTTGCTTTTTATTCCACCCCCTTAATTCACAGTCAAGGAAAGGAAAACACAAAGCAGAAAAGGCTGCAAATGCTAATTAAAAATACTTACATTACCAGGAGTTTAAGCTTCCTATTAACAGTCAGGATCATTTTAGTATAAAACACCGCACAGTTTCTCAGCAGCCTGACAGCACAGCAGCACACACCTGATCATAGACATGAACCTATGGCCTCTTTGGGGTGAAAAAGGGTGACACAAAACAGAATTGACATGACAAAGCTTAAGAGAAGGGACGCTGCACACTCACAGAGCTCAGGGAACATTCAAGCCTTGACCAAATCTCAGAGTGCTGTGTGCCCTTCATAAGAGTGTGGAGGAGCTGGTCACTCTCTGATACCTGTGAGACTTGGCCCTGCAACCAGCTCGTCCAGTTTGACAGCACAGCATGACAGCAAGTGAAGGGTGCAGCACCATTTCTGTGTTTAGCATTACCCTCACTGTGCGCTAATATTTTGCATATAGGATGACATTCTGAAGGTAGATTTGGGTAAGAAGATAAAAATTCTCCACTTTTCTGCACCTAAAAAACCTAAACACTGCCCTGAATTTTAAGCACCATTTCTTAGCCAGATTAGAGAGACATTTTTGGCTTTTCTGCTTTTTGCCTACCTGCTCCTTCTTGCTGAGGAAAGTGACAAACAGTAGTCAAAGGAGAGGAAATTAACTCTCACCTAAGATTAAATTAACAATCCCAAAGCATCTCTCCTGCCCAGAACAGATACTGGGATGCTGAGGCAGCTGTATTAAAAATGACAGAAAATCCCATTCAAAATGAATGGCTTCTAGAATAAATTACAAAGAAAAATTAATATGATATAAAAGTACTTCACAAGCTTTGCCCAAGTTAAATGCATTTACATTTAAACTCTTTAGCTCTTCCCCCTACTTGTCCATATATTGTAAGTGCACACTCACACGCGCGCGCACACACACACGTTATACAGTGCATTAACCATGTCAGTCAACATAAAACTTGCAAATGTGTTACAGGTTTTAGGCAGGATTGTAACACAAGTTATTTAAACATAAAGAACAACGACAGTATTAATCACACTGCGCATACGATCTTATTGCTATGTCTATGTGCATCAGATCACCTTCAACAGCTTCAATGCAAGTCGAAGAACTCAACTAGCCTTCAATGGAAGTCTGAAACATCTCTGAAATAGTGTTGTCATTTTTGAGATGCATGTGAACTGTCTGCATTTCATAGAAGAACTGAGGCGAAGTACTGCTAACACAGTAATGTTTGACTGGGTTTGGTCTTTGCCGGTTTATTGAGTACAATCAGATTCTCAGAGAAGCACAGATTCATGCACAGACAATCCATCATTTCTACTTTGATAGCGTTGGGCTTGTGCAGATGGGCTTGAATATTGGTACTGTGGTGAGCCATGGCCTTCAAAGGTTGGTGAAGTCCTGTATCTTATTGGACTATCCACAGAAACAGGAGGAAGGGCATGGTCTTGAAAATGCGTTGACTGAAAATGCTGATATTGCTGGAAATTTTCCAAGTGGCCTTTGTTAGCATCTTGGCTCCAGGGCTGCCTGTAGGGTTCATGTCTGTAAATATAAGCAGCATCTGGCCACTTTCTATCTTCTGGTAAATAATCCACTGGAGGGATTATGAATTTGACACCTGGGGGGGATCTTGAGTTGCTGGTATAAGCATCAACAGGGGCTACTTCTATCTGCTCAGGGGCTGTTGAAAGAGGATTTTGGCGACCGGCAGGATAGGAATTCATTTGTAGTTTATTTGGAGAATAATCTACTGAAATAAAAGAACCATATGGCCTCCCAGAAGGGCTGGTTCGATTCCCATGATAATGTAGAGGAACAGAACTCGTACTGCCTATACTGGAAACATGCTTTGGAGAATTTCCATGGTAAGTAGGTGGATTACTGTAACATGGCAGTGGCTGTTTTACATTCAGTCCATGAGGTGGTCCATCAGATTGTAAGGGGTATTTTGGAGATCTGGGTTGTGAAGTGAAGGTGTAATTATTGGGTATTTTTAATGGAGCTGGTATTCTGTCAGGTTGCTTTCTTGGACTATTAGAATATGCTACATGCCTCAGGCTCTGTGGTTGAGCTCTCTCAAGCATCTCTTCAACAAGATTCTCATTCTCAGCTTCCAGAACGTTGTCATACTGAGACGCATTCGACCCTCGCTTACCTTCATCAGCATCCAAACCCCTCGTCTTTTGCTTTACATTCAAAGGCTGCGTGTCTACAGGACTTGGTGGTGGGCCTGAAACCGAATGGTTTACTGGCCTGCCTTTCACTTCTGCAGTAAGTTTCATTGTCTTTTCAATTATTCTGATATCAGATGGTTTATTCCACTTAGGTATAAATTCCCTTCTTGTATTTGAAGTAGCATTAGAATTCTGATTAGCAGCTGCATTATTATACTGTCTCGAGTTGTCCTGCTCTGCTGGCTGAGGCTTTCTTCTGGTGTCTACCTCATTCTTAGACATACTACTTTGTGTCTCTATCGGTCGAGCCTTCTGCTGTTTTAAGGAAGGTTTCTTTTCCAGTGAATTCATTCTTTTCCGGTTATTTGGTGAACTTTCTGCTTCTTCTGTGGATAGTCTCCTTTCTGTCCTTGTTGTTTGTGTACCAGTGCTGTTCTGTCCATTAAGCATTGGGGTGGAGTTAAGCATCAGAGGCTGAGGTCCTGATGGAATCTGCCCCATTGGCTTCTTTGGGAATTCATCTTCTTTACCTAAAATAAGAACAGTAATAGCATGAATTCACATTTGCACAAAAGTCTCCTTTGATCTATTGATCATGCAAGCCAGCTATGAACTCCACTACCTGGGCATCTCTCTGGTCACCATTCTGCTAAACACCTCAAATGTTTTTCTGCATACTGACATTGAACAGAGATCTCATGTATGCTCTCATCTGAACCAGTTACTCTAGTCTGCCTTTCTACAGCTGATGCAGTTTTGACAAGCTTTTGCTCATTCATGACACTGCTGCAAAAGATCACTTTCCTAGATTACACTTCAGTTACAGTACCTACTACATATGTAACCCTCCCCACACTTTGCCCGTCACACTTTCTCCACTTTAAAAATCCTTCCCAGTATCTCTTTCCCAATCCATTGTCTCCAATTCATTCATCTTTCAATGTTCATCTCCAAAAAGCTATCCTATCAGCTCCTCAGGCACATGCACAAACCTCCTCACAGACACGTTTGAGCCTTCTCTCACTTCTTTTTTTGGGGTGGAGCTCTTCAATAACACCTGCACAGTTAAATCCTTGTTTCCCCTGGCCAGAAATTTGACCCTCAGTATTAAAAAGCCCAGTGTCACTGAAAGGCTCTATGCAGAATCATATTGGTTTCAGTTCAGTTTTCTATCAGTGGCTTACACTAATACTGGCTACATCATGATTCCAACTGAGTGCTCAATGGACAAGTTCTCCCAAGCACAAGGACAGAACTAGGATATGAATGGAAAGTTTTCCCAGACTGAAGCTCAACACATTGCAATAGCCAGTGGTAAACACCAGCTATGCGGGGACCTGGAATGATCCACATTGCCACTACAGAAAGAGTAAAGAAGTGTTTTACTGCTTGATGGCGTCATAGAACAATTTACATCGAGTTTTCCACTGCAGTCTTTCTCCTTAGCAGTCAACACACTTCACATTCTCAGCCAACGTTTTTTATCACATCCACTTGCGTATAATTTGTGTAATACACTACTTTCCCATTACAAGCAGAAAAGGTCACATACTTCTCATTAAATGTATTAATCTAAATTTAATTTAATGTTCACTGTTTCCTAAAAAAATATGAAAACTTTTAAAGTCAGCATAACCAAACAAATTCTATTCACTCTGCATCTATTTATTAAGCAAAAGCTCTGCTGTAAGGAGAAAAACAGAAATGGGTACCCTTGCTCAAATATTATGAAAAATAAATGATATAAAATAGCTATTGGGAAAATAATGTTGTTTAATCCCTTTGTTTAATCATAAAGAGCACCTCACTCTTTATAGCTATTTGTAATTAAGATTCCTTTTATGTGCCTATATGGGTCCGCAGAACCGTATACATACAAATGTGTCTATCCCTGACACAAGTGCTGTGGTTAGAAGTGAGCTATGTTCATTTTCACAGTCAATATTATGAGTTCAATCTTTGATGACTGGTTCACGATAGAGGTACACAGAGGAAAGTCAGCAGCCAAGGTCAGTATTATTTATTACAGCACCATAACAAACTACCATCACAGATCCGTTTCTATATAAACTACATGAAAACTTACAGTTTGTGCCAGCTAGGACATAGCAGGAGGACAATAGAGAAGAATACAACGATGCCATGTGTCATGACAAGATAAGTAAATCAAAAGTACTTAACAGTCTGGTTTTGCCAAACAATTAAACTGGCCTTTTCTTGATTTTTCAAAGTCTTCATTGAAGGCCAAATGTGATATGGAACTTAGCCTTATCTTTAGCAATACATAACTTCAGAAACTTCATTTCACATATAATAAACACAGCCTACCCAGGTTAGCTGTAGAAAAAACCTCTGCTTTTATTTTCCCCTACTTATCCTTTGTTCAACTATGACCATGCAATTATTTAGATACATAAGCCTATGCTCTGAATGTACTCATTGTCCACCTTTCTGTGACCTGGCAAAGGAAGATACTCATGCTGAGCCTCTCAATTACTTGTCCCCAAAGGGGAATCCACTTGTTAAATGATCTTACAGGGTTATACACCTGCACACTATACGGAGAACACCTACATAAATGGTTCAAGACAGTGCAGCAGGTTACATGGTGGGACAAGGCCTCAGCAGTGGGCCCCAATGAGCAGCTCTCACAATTACAAGTCTTGTGGTTAATTCTCTTTCATTATAGGGCCCCACTCTTCACAGATCAGGCTAAAATCTGGAGCATGGATTTGTGGACTTTCACTTCTTCACAGCGCACCACTGGAAGACCAAATGAGGGACAGAGGAACAAGCTGCACGGAGGCTTTAACTGCTCTGCAATATACTGCGTGCTACACCAGCCTCTTCAAAACTGTTCAATTTTACTCTATATGAACAGAAGTTCACTTTCTGAACTTGCTTCAGTTTGGCACAAGGCATTTGCTTGATTTAATTCCATCTGCACCTCAAACACAGAGTCAGGCAAAGTTGAAGCTCTTGTCTTCTGAATAAAAGTGAATTTACCCATAACAAATATTCCTGATACTGGGGGTTTATACACTACCAAGTTTTCAGTCTTACCATTTCTGAATGTTAGAATAGCACGAAGTCTAAATTAAGAAAGAATACTCAAAGAACATGCCAAGAACTTGTCATCTAAATCAAACAGAACTCGCCTTTCTATGCGGCTAACCTATTTATAATCTCCAGGTGATCCGTAGCAGCCATGGGATAGCATGGAAAAGGGCTCCTCAACATCTGTAACATATTTAGTTTCTGTCCTTGTATGCAAGAAATGTTTTGGAAAAATGATTTTTTCCATGCCTGAAATTAAAATTTTATATATATATATATATAAAACAGAGACAAGTTGTTCCAGTAGCTGCAGTGTTTCTTAATTTGTACAAAGATGTTAAAAGCATGAACAGATTTCCTTTCTTCCAGCTTTTAGTCCAAGAAATGCATACAGAGCAATATAAGACCCTTTGAAATAGACTTGGTTGTTCAATAAAGGTGAGGTTTGTGTAAGTTTTTTGGGTTTTAACTTCACACACTTAAAGTTTCTTAATTATCATTAAGTCTAACAAAACCCAAGTGAGAATTCTGCAGACATTTTTACTGAGTTCTAGCTAGGCTGCTTTGAAGATTACTTTCTGTCATCTTTCCTTCACATTTCAGGGTAAAAGGACACACTACAAATAGGCATATGTGGGCTGCACTGTCTAGATGATGCATGCTGCAACATGAATTACAGCTGTAAAATGAGTATCAAGAGAAATCTTACCATGGCTGTTGTGAAACTGCTAAAACCCGACATTAATTCATGTAGTGAGTAACAAGCAAAGTGTTCCAACACAATAATTTGTTTAGAAGAAAACCTCTGCATTCTAGCAGCATGAAACCATGTTTATAGGCTGGTAATACCAGAGCTTAGCACTTTGAGGGAAAGCAAAAATGGGAACAATGAATATGTGTAGGAGAGTCAGTGGGGAAAAGAAGAAATACAGCTTTAAATCTTAGCCACAGGGCTTCTACAGCAGTTGGTATAACTTGACCCTCAGACAGAAACAAATGACACAGCTTGCTGAATCATCCACATCTGCATGTGAAACTAAGAAAGGCCACATTGCTGGAGGTACTCAATTCAGCGAATCAAAGCTACAAATCAGAGGCCTTGTTGTGGTTCAGAAATGCTTGAGCGCTCACCACCTCCTGCCATGAAGAGCATTGGAAGGAAAGATCTGTGTAAGCACCTACGGGCTGCAGCACAAAGACATCCTGCACACTGGCTACCTTCTAAAGGAAAACCAGCTTGTTTTAAACTGCAGAACAGGTATTTAATACTATTTAAGGATATATATACACACACACACACACATGCAGAGCTGTCGCTCCCAGTGGAACTAAAAACAACTTTAAAAAATATAAGAACAAATAAAACCTCCTGAAGTTAAAAAATACACAAAATTTAAAAAGACAACAATAACCACATTTACCATCATGCACATGAATACAGTGAGACACTCCTCACATGCAGAAAACTGCATGCGAACTATGTGTGTGAATGCTTTAAGCAGCAAGAAAACCAAGATGCTGCATGTTGGCAAGAAAGAAAAAAGGTCATAAAAGCAAAAAGCTGAGGAAAAGAAACCACAATGGAAAAGCAAAGCAACCGAATCACAACAAACATCTCTACCCTTAAGAGGTGCACACACAGCTCACCAGAGAAGCATACGAAAGCACCAATTCTTACAGGCCACGTATCTTTTATCTACCCATTTTCCATTCCGAATCTGCCTCAAGCCTCACAAGCAGCTCTCAACCATCTTCTTTACTACTTCAGCTTAACTCACTGCTCAAACTCCTCAGACCTGAGCATGAAACAATTTTATTTGGATGTTTTCAAGGACATCCAAGTGAAAATCTGTTTGTGCTGCTGATTCACAGTCTGAGTTAATTCACTTTCAGGACATACCTGTCTGAGTGAGGAACAGAGAAACATTTGAGTTTTGCAAGAAGTATTTCTGGGACAAGTGCTTTTCTATATAATCTATGATGTTTACACACAAGGTTTAGAAGCATTTTAAAACCAGAAGTTGAGACTCACTTTGGCAGTGAGTTTTACAATGACCAAATGTGCCTTTGGCTTCAGATTTTTCCCAGGCTGGCAGTATATTCACAGGAGATGCAGAACTCCAACTCTCACAGAATCCCAAACTGGTTTGGGCTGGAAGTGACCTTAAAGCTCCTCCAGCTCCAACCCCTGCCACGGGCAGGGACACCTTCCTCTAGAGCAGCTTGCTCCAAGCCCCTGTGTCCAACCTGGCCTTGCACATTGCCAGGGATGGGGCAGCCACAGCTTCTCTGGGCACCCTGGGGCAGTCTCTACTCCTCCTCCTTCAACAAAACAGGTTCCTAAACAGAGTTTAGTTACTGGCTTTTCCCAAAGACAAACATAACAGCTTATCTCAGAATTTACAGAGGTGGGACTATAGGATTCTCTATTTTTCCTTTAAAAGAAACAGTGATTTACTTGGCTTGTACATGGCACAGCATAAAATAAGCAAACAACAAAGAAAATAGGGTGAAAAATGGGTGAGGAAGGACAGAAATGGAAGTAGAAGGAGAAAACTTAAGCAAAACAAGAACAATCAGGTGCTTGTTTGCTGCTGGTAAACGTATTACCTGACAGGAAAAGGAGCAAAGCAAATATGAACAGATCTGACTGTTCCCCAAATTCAAGTCATATTAAAGAAAGTTTTAGTCTGACTTTCTCCTGCTCTAACAAGTCTTGGTCACCACCCAGTGGAAGTCACTCTCAACTACAAGACTTTTACAGGTAATTACTTCAGGAGGCACGAACAGCTTCATGCATTGAACAGCAGACATAATTGGAGTAAAGCGTTTAAGTGCTCTCTCTGGTGAATAACAGTCTAGTCCTTAATTTCAGCACCAGAATACATGCACTTTGACTGCTCTAACGCAATTTTCAAGGATGGTAATGGTCATAAAAACAACTCTTCAAGTGACATCTTGATATTTTGTGTTTATTTTCCATCGGTGACATCCCATCTTACTTCTTCAGTACACAAGTCCAAGAGAATATTAAAGAAATGTAAGTGCCTGCACTAGAAACTCAAGCTGCTGTCTGGAAGCCAGGCTCTGCTCCTCCTCCTTTATAGGCCATCACTAAGGAGTTACTAACATGAAATCTTGCCTGACAACTTGAAGGTAGAACAAAATGCACTGTTTGCCTTCCTGCTGCTATGCCACTTCTGTAAGGGACAGTACAGAAAACTTACTTTATAAACATCTTCATGTAGATAAAAATAGAAACGGCAACAGATTTGGTCATCAGCTAGAAGGTGCAGGATGCCAGCTGTGTCTCTGTGAGCTGCCTTTGCAAATAAACTTGCTAAATTAACCACTTTACATCCCTAATCCCACATTTCTTCCAGAAAACACCCCTTCTTGAAAACTGAGTTTAAGATAAGGCTATGAACCATGCCTAACATAATCACCTGGATTGTATTTGTAAAAAGCATGTAACTTTTTAACAGTAAAGATGCTTAAATGACACAAAGCCAAATCTAAAGCTGCTGAAAATAATAATCATATTAGTTTAATCCCATATATTAATTTCCTTCATCATATTGTGGAGTATTCGTACCACACAAGAAACAAGGCAAAAAAAAAGGCTGAGTTGATTAAAATGAGGCGCATTGTCTGAAATAGCTACTTCAAGCACAAGTGAAAAATACCAAAATTCCTCTGAAACAAAACACAACGAGAAGAGAGAGACCATCAGAGACAGGAAAGTCACACTGACTCGAGGATTTCTATTGGTTTGGCTGCCAAAAGGCACATTAACAGCAGAGAACAGACGTTATTTAATAGATTAACATTCTATTATATAATTCTGCAGTGTCACTGGTGAGTATTTAAAATATACAGTTATTTGAATAAAAGATGGTGATGATAAATGTAATAATATATACCTTTAAAGAGCAGACAAACGTTTAAAATCTATGGCAAATACAAGAGTCAAACTTCGCTAGTTTTCCCTGAACACAGAAAAGGCTGGGAGAAACAGAACTGAGGAAGAGTTCAAAGCTGGTGTTACCATACACAAATATAGTTAAGATGATCACAAGGACAAGGAAAGGACCAGATTGCCCAATACTGCTTTAAAATTGAAGTACAAGACCTTTATTACTGATTTAAGGCCTTCTCAGCTGCTGTAAGGTCCATTAAACTTTCAGTCATTAAAAAAGTCCAACCCAGGACCCCTCTGCCATCCCTTTTCAGGGTACCTTACACCACAAGGCAGGTGAGAAACTGCCTCAAGAACAGACCCAGCATTAGACAAATAAACTATTTTTAGGAACATATTTTTGAGTAGAATAGGAAAGTTTCACTGATAAGCACTTTTGTTTATTGAAGTCAGACACTATAAAAATTACATGTATTAATATATAAATACTGTTTATTAAGCACTGCATTATTTATGTAGTCCTACAGGAATAACTTAGAGCCAAAGCTGGAAATTCTGTTTCTTGTGAGCATTTAAAGAGTTTTGCTGCTGTTTTAAGTAACAGCCAAGGAAATAATCTGCATCAAGGAATCCTGGAGATCAATGGTAGATACCATGAAAATTGCTTTCACTATGCTCTAGACATTATCCTTCAATTAAGGAAGATTGTCTGCTCCATATCAGATCTGGCTCCTCGAGAGAACGTAAACAGGACTCGCACAGATTTAGATGAGTGCTGTTCCAGAACCTGCTGGGGTGTGGACACCCTAACGTTCCAGACAATCCAGAAAATAGGATTTATCTTTTCTACTTAATTTGCTTGATACGTCAGAGGACATATCATAGAACGGGTTGGGTTGAAGGGACCTCAAAGCTCCTCCAGCTCTAACCCCTGCCACAGGCAGGGACACCTTCCACTAGAGCAGCTTGCTCCAAGCCCCTGTGTC
>WYDI02001033.1:0-42765 GCA_009867235.2 Psittacus erithacus
GATGTTCCCGGGGCTCAGGCCGAACCAGGGTGATAAAGCCTGGATTCATTTTGTTAACTCTATGCTGTCTCCCGCAGTGCCACTCCCAATATTGTCCTTTCTTGGCCTTTTTCCATTTCCTTAAACTGTGAGCTATTGTGTCTCTTCTACATATAATTAAATAAAATGCTTTATAGTAGTTAGTATCAACACAGAAATGCAACATTTTGGTGATAAAGCATTATTTATCATGCATGTAGCTGCTATTTATTTAGAAAACACTTGCAGAAAAGTTGCTGGCTAATAGATTTTTTTTTCTTCACCAGTGTACAGTTTTGGAGCCTTAGATATTATCAGAAAATGTATTTATGTGAAATGCTTTAGATTTTGGATATCCTGCAGCAGTTTAAAATCTAAATGTAGAATTTATACACCGCACCTTTAAACCCTATTAAAATGTCTTCCTGTCAGTTAAAATAAATAATGTTTTAAAAGTATCACCACCAAAGAATGCCTTTTTACATATCGGGGGGAAGTTTAGACGTCATTGTGTGCTGTTTGTACTCCATTTGCATATGCATTGTAAGTACTATATAGCAAGTGCTATCGTAACCCACAGAGGCCTAACTATTTTAGTCAGGACAGCAACATTTGCCTCTAACGAGGTACAATAATGCACTATAATGCCCCAGTCCAGTGCAACAAAAACCAATACAGTAGCAAGAAAAGGTGCTGGAGCAATGCCTTGCACATGTTGCAGTGTAACTTGGACTAAGCCTCATGTGAGCATAGCTAATTTACCCTTTTACTCTTGTATTTGATCAGAAAAGGCTGGCTCACGGAACAGCCACAACCTTCAGTGTTCCTCAATATAGGACAAAAAAAAAATTTCCATACATTCAAATGATTTTCCAATCCCTTAATACAGATATTTCAGAATTGTGGAGGAAGCGGAGCTAGTTGATGCTAATCTGAAGTGCCTGTGCTCACTCCTAATGCAGCAAGACATAGCAAGAGCAGAGTACTGCCTCAGCAAGGTACAGGGGAAGTTCAGGTTTGATGTAAGGAAGAAGTTCTCTGCTGGTGAGGGTGGTAATGCACTGGAACAGGTTGCCCAAAGACGTGGTAAATCCTTCATCCCTGATAGTGATCAAGGCCAGGTTGGACAGAGCCACGGGTGACATGGTCTAGTGTGAGGCATCCCTGCCCATGGCAGGGGGGCTGGAACTGGATGATCTTAAGGTCCTTTTCCAACCCTACCCATTCTATGATTTCTATAAAGTTTTATTGTTTTAGATCTAGTCAAATTCGATCAAGATCTTCCAGCTGATTGAGCTGTTAGATTTATTAATTTTATCTTTGTAGAGACAAAAGTTTAATCTTTTTCTAAGGTAAATTGTTCTACAATTACCATGTTTGTACCAAAGTAGTCTGCATCTCTTGCCTTCTTCTTCCCAGATACAGCTAATCAGTCTGATAAAATTTACAGTTCACTGGTCCTTCTATTCCTCTACCTATCACGCACAAGAAACTCTTATAAAGATGAAGAGTCCTTCATTTGTGCTTCATTTGCAAATTACCTGGAGTGATGTTAACTGGACAATGCGGGCATTTAGGAGCTCAGCAGAGTCAGTCCCTCTGGGCTGAAGGATATACATTGCCTGTTGAGAGACTCTCGCATTGCATGAAGTTTCAGCTGCTGGGAGGAATATTATTCACCCTCAGAAGTGGTGGCAGTTTTTGAGGTTAACTGTGTTTAATTGAATCTGACTGTGCATTTTCAGATAAGCCATGTAATATGTCCATTTGAGTTTGCTATCAAACTTCTAGTTCTTGGTTTTAAAAAGATGAAGAAATTGCATGTAAGTTCTGCATTGTAATTACTGCATTAAAATAGAGTAAGGCATTTCAATAGAATTAGGAAATTCAAATCCTATTTCGAAGATAACGTTTCATTGTTGTTTTTTTTTTAACAGAAACTTGGCCATAATGTATATATATAAATTTAACCCATAGCAGAAAGAGAACTTGGAGATAGTATTACTGGTCTGTTGTTAGACATAAACAAAAGCTTATGGGAAATATGAAGACATGATACTAAAATATAAGAATGTAAGAACATAAAATTAGACAAAGGACAGAGTTGGGTTTTTTTCCAAGTACCCTGACTTTGAAAAAAAAGGAATGCACTGAGCATTCTGTATGCATATGTATAAGCATTCATGCAGTCATACATATGAATTACTTCTACTTTCCCTAGTAAATACATTTTTATGAACTGCTACCATGGAAGCTAGGGGTAAAATTCCTGTCAATTTTAATGGCAGTTGAACCATACCTTGGCTGTACTTTGTCATAAGCATTTTCTGACTCCAAGCATTAGGACTGAGAAATTATGTTTTTAGTGGATTATTTCTGCATTGTCATACCCTCAGAACTCTGTTTAGCATTATCTTTCAACATTGATAATTATTATCACTATTGCTTCTTTTGAAACTTTAAGGAACATGTTTTCAAAGGATAGTCAGTGTGACTGTTGTAGCCACCTGCCTGTTCTACACAAAAAGGCCCTCCTGCATGAGACAAATTGCTGTTTGCTTGCACAGCTGAAGGCTACTGAAATCACTTGTCTTCCTTTGCATGTGAAAAGAAACCAGTTACTAATGTTTATGGAAACAGTAAGCCTATGGCAAGTTCTACTACTCTTGGAAGGAGACTGTAAACTCACAGGAAAGGGCTATGGAAAGTTTGGGAGTCTACTATCTAGGAAAAAAAGCTACTTAAAGGAAACTACCAATTAAAATTAAGGCTAAAATGTGTACCCTTTCTGTTATTCCAGTTGTTATATATTACTCCAGCCATTTAAAATCCAATTCCTTGTATTCTTCACATCACTTTCACACAAGGAAGCCTTATGTTCATCATCTAAGATTATAATAGATGGAGGGGTTAAAGTGGGTTTGTTTTCTGTAAGCTCTTGACAGCACTTAGTGTACCTTATTTCCCAGTTCTCATCTATGGTGAATAAAATATTGTTTTCTTTGTGTTAAATAAGATAGGTAACTTTAATTATAATATATAAATGAAAAATAGAAAAATTTTGCAGGGGGCTTGAGCACAGCACTAGTATTTGCAGGAACTGGTTTGCTTGCTGAATAATCTCTCTTAACCCTCTCAGTAGATGAATACTGCCTTAATATAGGCAAAAGAAAAAAATATTTATGCATGTTGCCATGGCATCATCCCTACCTAAAAATGTTTGTAGTGGCTGTACTTTAGCTGTGGCAATCCATGAAGCCGAGGTTATAGAGAGACAATGTACTTTGCTAAAACCACCTGTTATGGCAGATAAAGCAGATGCGCTTTGGTGAACAGAAAATTTTCCAGGTTTGCTGATTATTCTTTTTTCTTTTTTTTTTTTTTTTCCCAGCTGTGTCACATGTAGAATGTGGCAACACTCTACAAACTTTGCCTCACTTGTAACAATTATGTCACTCACAACTTAGTGTTTGATAAGGAGAAGTCCCAGCAGTGTATGTTAATTTATAGCAAAGGGTAGCGTTTTGACTCTGAGTGTGCCTTATGTCATGTTATTAGATTGATAATAATAGGGATATATTAAGAGCCGTCGTGCTAGATACCAAGAGAAAAGTTTTCTAGGGATTAGAATTCAAATGCAAGCTGACAGGCTGCTAGACTTCGTAAGAAGCAAAAGAAGACCCATAATTCCACTAATGTAACTCAGCTATAATAAGGAGAAAATGGACTTCAAGTTATTTATCAGTAATTATGTTTTAGTGAGCAGAAGAGTAATGAAAGGCTACTCAAAGTAATTACAACTATTTTCTTATCGAGACCTGTAATTTCATTTTACATTATGCCTGCCAAAACTATGGGGTTTTGAGTTTATACAGCACCTACCTCAAACTTACCATTCTTCAGCTATAGCACAAATTCAAATAAATTTTACATTTTCAGGTTGCTGTATGATAGAGACGGAATTTCCTTTATATCCACAGGTAATCATTATCCATTCCAAAAATTGCATTGTTGATGGTTGCAAGTTTTTATTACTATCTCCCAGTCATGTTAATAGTTAAAGCTATTCAACGCGGTACTTATGCGCTCTTTCAAATTGAACAATCTGTTACATTAATTTCCATGCAGAACAGGAAAAATGACAGATTTTATTTTCCAGTTTCATAAATTATTCTACAATACCACTGTAAAAATAATTTCTGATCACAGCGGATGAGTAACTTTTGAAAAGTAAGCAGAATTTAACAAAATGTTGCATCTGGAGATTCTGTTATAATTCTGGAATACAATTAATGAACCAGTTCTGGACATCTAGAAGCCAAAGCAGAAGTCAGAGCTATAACTGCAAACCAGAAAATTGCACGGAAATTTCTCAGGGAGCTTGTACAGAGGCAGAATCCAATCTTGAATTCCCGTTTTAATCAAATACTTGCTCAATATGCATTCAAAAATAAAAATATTTTTCTGCCCTTATTCAAAGGCCACACCAACAACAGCCCACAGACAGAAGCCCTTCAATGTCAGTGTATTTCTCAATAAAGGTTGCTATTTTTCTGCAGGGACTCAAATATACTACGCCAAGGCTCGAAACTATTTCTACTTGTTTTCTGAACCTTTCTGGGGTGGAGATTCTGTTACACCCCTAGATGCATAAACATGAAGTAGCTAATCCTTATGTCCTGTTTTCCTGTGTAACAGGTGAAAGGTTGGTGATGT
This sequence comes from Psittacus erithacus, assembly GCA_009867235.2. NCBI lineage: Eukaryota > Metazoa > Chordata > Aves > Psittaciformes > Psittacidae > Psittacus > Psittacus erithacus. The sequence goes on from WYDI02001033.1 coordinate 4,735, forward strand.
AGAGGGGCATCTATGTGGTTTTCTTGTCTTTATTACTGGTGTAATTACTGAAGGAGCAATAGTGCACAGGCAAAAGAAAAAAACACAACAAACCACCCCCAAACCCTCCAACTGTTCTTCATTAGTAGCTGATGCTATTCTGAAAATAGCTTTCTAATGTGCACATATGGTTAGAGAGGGATGGAGAAACACAGCCAAAAGCAACCTGAGGCTCTTCAGCAATGGAGGAAAACAGGCTGTTGTCTTGGAGTGACAAAGGTCAGCTCCACAACACTGGCAGAGCCATGCTCAATCAGTGAGGGGAGAGGTGAAGGCTTGGAAGGGAAAAGCAAAGATCTGGGGAACTGGCTATGAGAGGTCCGTGAGAGGTGAAATGGGCCTAATTGGCATGGGTTCCCCTTCTCTGTACACAGACTGAAACCTGCCTTGTTTCTGAGAACCCCTTCCTTCTCTCCAGGCAGGCTGGATCTCATCCTGCAGCAGTTGGTATGAGTCAGGCTTAGTTGCTACAGGTGTTAGCACAAACCTGAGAACTTTCATCAACTTTCTGCTGCAGCAGAAAATGACAAAATGGCATGATGAAATCCATTCCTACGGACTCCATTCTCTGTGCCCAGGCTGCCCCTGTGGGGTGCAGGAGTGAAGAGACCTGGTGAAAAGGCAGGGCTTTCTGCTTCTGTCACCAATGTCAAGAGGAGAGGGAGGTAGGAAAAGTACCTGTGTCCCACCATCACAGATAACTCTGGATCCTTCTTACTGAAAGGACACGAGGGCCCAGAACATCAGCAGGAAGGAGAGGGTTGTGCAAGTAGTGAGCAAGTGTTCAAAGCCAGCATTCCTTTTACTAGCACACACAAAGGCGACAAGCTTTCAAGCGAGCTGACTGCTCTGCGCCAACAGCTAGCCCCATCTCTGTGGCTATTTTACACTGTGAAACTTTGCAAATCTATTCATCCTGTCATTAAAATGCTCACAAGTGTTAGCTGTGCATTTAGTTTCTAAAGAAATTAGAGCTGTGCCAGCGAATTTTGGTGGCATTTAGCTTCAGTACTCTATGTGCAGTAAAATCTGACTCTTCCTATAAACATTAATTTATCCCTAAGAAATGGAAAAGAGAAAAATGGCCTTGGGCTTTGGAATACTTCTCTTCCTATTCTTTTGTCTTTAGAACTGCCACAGTTAAGAGGTAGACCTCAGTTTCATTGTTTTGGTGCCCCCCCTCCGGTTTTTATTTGGTTCATGTGTTTAGCTGGCTGTACTTTTATTTACTCCTGCCACAAGTATAAACAATTTATCTTCTTCTGTATTAGGCTGAATGCTTTATAGAGGTATTACATGATAAGGTGCATGAAATGTGATACTGGTATAAAGTCCTTGCCAGGGGCATCTTCAGTGAAAGCACTGTGTTTTCTATAATGCATAATTTCAGTGGACTTTGTACAGTGCTTATTCCTCCACAGGCATTTTCTAATAAAAAAAAAAAACAAACTCAAAAACCAAACCCTAAAACCAACCAACAAAACCCCATCAACATAACTTGGTAGGGAAAATAACTGTGGTTTTCAAAGAAGGATGGAGATCATGGCTCAATGATTCATTCATTTATCCATCCTGCACAGCAGTTTGTGGTATGCCCTGAAGTTGGAGCAGCAGGATTAACTTTTGTCAATATACATGAAAGTACACATTGTTCTCTCTAGCCACAAATCTGTAAAAGCATGTTATTTTCATAGTATGGAGTAGTTAAAAGTTTAGCTGCTTTTTTCTTACCCTTTGAAAAGATTGACACTATTAAGCTTTTGATTTTGCTTTTTGTTACCTGAATTTCCTATACTTTATGCTGTAACATAGTAGCAAAAGGCAAAATAGCGACTGCTGGGCAGAATAGACCCATAGGGGAATAAAATCCCTAAAACCCCAAAATCAAAAAAAAAACCAAAAACACACCACCCAAAAAAACCCCAAAACCAAACAAAAAAATCCAAAACCTCAAAATACCTCAAAAAGCCTCAAACTCCCCATTTCTATCATGAGCATGAACCTGAATTTGTTTCCCCAGTCTTAATCAGGCAGGATACAATCCTTTAGTCCTTGTGACTTTCATGGAGATTTTACCTGCAGCAATTAGCCTGTTCTTCAGTGCTTGGATATTCGATTTGAAACATCTGTCCTACCTAAACAATAGAACAGATGTGCCATGTTATCATAAAATTCTATTAAATAATGGAGTAAAATGCTTTGAGAACTCAGACTCTTTGAAAGCCAAGCCATTTACTGAAGTGTGTGACTCCACAGTTATCTGAAAATACGGAAATGATGGTCTTAATATATGATAGACTTAATATATTTGTAAGTTTTAGAGGTAGAAGCTAACTGAAATGGTTTGAGCATTGTTTTACACCACCACTCAGTGGGACTTGTTGCAAAAATACTCAAATTGCCTATAGAAACAGCTGATGTATTCATACATTGTTGCCTGGTGCTGCATGGAGATTCTAGCTCAAATCCTGTTGCTTATCAGCAAGGCTAGTGATTTCCAGTGCAAACCAAGCTAAGTATCTTCCAGTTTTGGAACCAGATGAGAAGCTAGCTATGATTTCTTTGCTTGCATTCTAGATAAAGAGTATGCATGGTTGTTGTCCTGGAAAGAATCTTGAGCTAGGCCTAAAGCCTGTCACTCAGGTCTGCCTTGAGGAAGACAGCACTAGGGTTACACCAGTGGCTTATTCAGTGGTGTCACTCAAAGTTTTGTTTAACAGCTTTTTTTTTTTTTAATAAAAAATTGAAGATACTTAAATCTGTGAATTCATATTCACAAATGTGAAGCACTGTAAAGATATGAGAGATATCTACATGCAAATACTTTTTTATTTTTTACCCTGGTTTGCTCTTGTTTTAGTCCATGAGTACTACAGCAATGGCAAAAAGAATTTATGCCAGTGGCCTGGTTTCGGCTGGAATAGAGTTGATTTTCTTCCCAGCAGCTGGTGCAGTCCTTAGCCTTAGTCTGAGAATAATGCTGATAACACACCAATGTTTTAGTTGTTGCAAGTCATGCTCATCCTAAATCAAGGACTTTTCGGTCTCTCATGCTCTGCCAGCGAGGAGGCGCACAAGAAGCCAGGACGGAGCGCTGTCAGGACACCTGATCCAAACTAGAGTTCCCAAGGGATCATAGAATCACAGAATGATTTGGGTTGGAAGGGACCTTAAAGTTAACCATCTAGTTCCAACCCCCCTGCCAGGGGGAGGGACACCTTCCACTATAAACTCATTGCTCAAAGCCCCACCCATCCTGGTGTTAAACACTTCCAATGATGGGGCAGCCACAACTTCCCTGGGCAAACCATTCCAGTGTCTCACCACCCTCATAATGAAGAATTTTTTCCTAATATCTGATCTAGATATTAAGTAAATAGACATTAGGTAAGAGATTAGGTATCTAGGTATGAGTTAAGAGGGTAAATCTACCCTCTTTCAGCTTAAAGCCATTCCTCCTTCTCCTATCACTTCATGCCCCTCAAAAATGTCTCTCTCCAGATTTCTTCTAGGCCCTTTAGGCACTGGAAGGCTGCTATAAGGTCTCTACGCAGCCTTCTCTTCTCCAGGCTGAACAAGCCCAACTCTCTCAGCCTGTCTTCATAGGAGAGATGCTCCAGCCCTCTGAACATCTTCGTGGCCCTCCTCTGGACTCGCTGGGGCAGATCCAGTGGATATTCCATACTACAGGACATCACGCACAGTACATAAGCTGAGAAGAGTTGGTTGGGAGAGGCTGCTTGGGGATGGGCTGGGTATCGAACAGCAAGTGGTGAGCAACTCTATTGTCCATCACTTGTGTTTCTTGTGTTTTGTGCCTCTCTTTTTATCTCTCTTTCCATTACTATTATTATTGTGGTTATTATTATATTTTACTTTAAGTTATTAAACTGTTCTGATGTCAGCCTACGGGTTTTACCTTTTTCCAGTTCTCCTTTCCATCCCATTGGGGTTAGGGGGAGTGGGCAAGCAGCTGTGTGGTACTTAGTTGCCGGCTGGAGTTAAGCCACAACAGCCAGCCTAGTTAATTCCTCTTTCTGTAGTCAAAGGCACCACGTAATTGTAAGATGAACAATTTTACATATTTTGCTGCATTTTATTTAATTTACATGGGCAGTTGGATGTATCAGCATGTGAGAAAACCTTCTTCTTTAAGAATAGTTTCCTAGGAGGGAATACTGTTGCATAAATTGTCAGCAGTTGAGGCAACCATGGGTGAAATGGCCTTTCTTATTAAATGTCACAAGATTTAATGTCACAGTATAATTGGGATGGAAGGATAACTGAGCCAAGCTCAACATGTCTTTTTCTGCTAATATGTTATTAATCTACAGGAGTGTTAAAATATGTTTTATAAAGGCCCTATTCACTTGAAAACTGTTGGCTCATACAAAAAAACTCAACCCAATGCTATTTTATTGCAGAGCTCATGAACAACTTTGGATTTCCTTCACAGAATTTAACTTGTACGTAAACTATACAGCAGAATAGAGCACAATAAGCAATTAATGAAACACAGAGCTTTGAAGATTATTTTTTTTGAACCAGGAAAAAACTACATACATAGCACCTGGACACTGTAACACAGACAGTAAATGAGAACTGATCTTTGTTTGAAGCCCCAGTATTTAGCCCTCATTTGAGAATTTTCTTTCAGTAATTTGACTTGAATTAACAAATAATTTATTCATATAGTAATTTCATATGGAGTCACTAGTTAACTACAGCTAACCAAGTCACTGAAGAAGGCTTTTCTTTCTTAGTAAAGGGCAGTTTAGGACATAAATACACTGTTGTGTCTTGGAATTTTAGATTTTTCCATTACCTTTCAAGTAAAATACATAGGAGTAGAGATGCCTGCTGTAGACATTACTGCATTTCTGATGGCTTCTTTTTCAAACATAAAAGCTTTTTTTTACTGCAGAATTTATATCATAGAATCAAAGAATCATTCAGGTTGGAAAAGACCTTTAAGACCATCAAGACCGACTGTTAACCTACCATTCCCAAATCTACCACTAAACCATGTCTCTAAGCACCACATCTACAGTGTTTTAAGTACCTCCAGGTCACCCTTTCTCTGTGTAGCCTATTTCAATGCCTGACAACCTTTTCCATGAAGAAATTTTTCCTAACATCCAGTCTAGACCTCTCCTTGTGCAACTTGCAGCCATTTTATTTTGTTCTATTGCTTCTTTGGAGAGGAGGCTGACACTGACCTCACTACAACCTCCTTGCAAATTGTTGTAGGGAGCAATAAGGTCTCCCCCGACCCTCCTTTACTCCAGGCCAAATACCCCCAGTTCCCTCAGCTGTTTCTCATCAAACTTCTGCTCCAGGCCCTTCACCAGCTGTGTTGCTCTTCTCTGGACCTGCTCCAGCATCACAATGTCTTTGTCATCATGAGGGGTCCAGAACAAAACACAGTATTTGAGGTGTGGGCTCACCAGTGCTGAGTGGGGGAGGGCGGGAATCACTGCCCTTGCCCTGCTGGCTGTGCTATTTCTGGTACTGGCAAGGATGCTGTTGGCCGCCTTGACCACCTTGGCACAAACTGGCTCATGTGCAGCTCCCTCAATCAGCACCAACAAGTCCTTTTACATAGGCAGCTTTCCAGCCATTCTTCCCCAAGCCTGTACGATTGCATGGGGTTGCTGTGGTCCAAGCGCAGAAGCCGGCACTTTGCCAGCTATATTGTTATAAACAGTAACTTGAAGTATGTAGGAAGCTGAATCTTTATAAATGTTCTAGAAAATGCTCCATCCCTGGCAGTGTTCAAGGCCAGGTTGGACAGCGACTTGAGCGAAATGGTCTAGGATAAGGTGTCCTTGCTCACGGCAGGGGGATTGCAACTAGATGATCTTAAGGTACTTTGCAACCCTAACTATTCTATGGTACTATGATAAAATGAAGTCTTAAAATTTAAGAGTACTGACTCTAATTTTAAATGTAAAATAAGACGTTATCCAAGCAATATATGCTGTCTTCTTCCATCTCAAAGAAACAAAAGAAATAAAGGCTCCTATATTAAGTAATAAAAATAATAAGTCAGTGGAAATGTTTAGAATTTGGTGCAAATTCACTCAGTTTCCAGATCTTTTTTCCCATTTAATAATTTCTCATCGTGTTCTGCATAATTTATCACATCACCTTAATCTACATTCAAGCTCTAAGCTTACAGAATGTCTTACTTGTGCAGAATGGATGTAATAACTGCAGAAAATTTCAGAATACTGCCCTTTCTCAAGTAGCCACAGTAGAAAAATACAAAGAAATAAGTTTATCTGATAGTATTTGCAAGAGAGGTTTAGCATAAAGAAATTCTTCTTTCAAAGTAAAAAGTTAGTATTAAAGGGCTTTTTTTCTAAGTCTTGTTTCCAAGAGGAAATAAACAAAGACAACCAGCACTTAATGTTATGCTTGCTTTATACAGTATCAGTTCAAGTGTGTTTAGGGCCCCCAAGGAAGTGGGATGCCAGGCAGAGCAGATAGGAGAATTGTACAACAAAAAGCTATGTGTACTCTATTGAACCATAGCGCAGCTTCTCCACCCATCAGTGGAGTAAGCTCAGCTCAGTTGTTTATAGGCTGAAAGAACTGAATGCAGCCAACCTTATTCTTAAATGACTTAATTTAAAGCTGGTGATTCTGAGAAATACGCATGTACGAGGAATTCTGTCTTGTTGAGCTGTCAAACAGTAGTCCAAGGTTTATGCATATGTTGCCCAGGATGCCTAGCCCTACTAAAACTATCTGAGGAGAAACCTCAGATAGCCCTGTAATGTAAATTGATGTAGCTCACTCTGAAATGTTGCATAGCTGAAACTCAGAACCCTGTCTATAGGAAAACCATATGGCAAACTCAGGTGTTTCTAGGCACTGATAAATTACTGTGGTTCTTCTCTTGGTATTTGCAACCTAGCATTAGAGAAAATAAAGACTTTTGCTTTGAATGTATGGGAAAATGTTAGAAAACAGGTCTTTTATTACAGCTGGCTAAAAAAATCCTTGATTAAATTCAGAACTTGTCTATTTTCCTCAAACATATCCTCTTCTTAATTGGAAAAAAACCCCCAACAAACCCAAACCAAAACATCAATGTCCTTTGGTTTTGGGTTTTATTTGTTTGTTTCCCCCCAGGGTTAAGGATTGCTCTTTACTTGCTTCTTTTATAAGGGAAATAAATTTTGAGGCAGCTTGTTTCCTTGTGAATTGAAGAGGAAGAGCCTCCATCAAAGTCAAATCCAAATGAATTATAGAAAAGGAGGGTTTTTTTGTTTGTTTGTTTGCTTTGTTTTTCCTTTTTTAAAACCTCAGAACAATATAAATATTTCATACAAACTGTTTGTACTGAAAAAGAAAGGAGGAGGAGGTCAAGGATCCTCTCGGAACGAAAAAAATGGCAAAATATCTCAGCAGCAGCTCTTCTATGAAATAAGGAAGCCAAAGCGACAGTTGCTCTCAGAATTAAATTAATGCTAATTAAGCTCTGTATCTAGCATGAGAAAAAAAGCCTTTTATTCTGCTGGGTTTTAATCATTACTGATAGTCATATAAATCATAAGATAAAGCCTACTCTCTAGTAAAAACAATTTGTAACTCACTGAGGCTTACCAGGTATACTTGGCAAAGCAGACAAAAAACTGGCAAAAATTATTTCTTGAAAGCTGCACTAGTTCTGTATCTGAAAAGGCATGTGGGATTTCTTTTATTTGTTTGTAGTTTTTTGTTATATGCTGACATAACTAAACAACTGCAGTATTATAAAGGCTCTAAGTGGTTGCCATCAGCTCCCAAAATTTAAAGTATCCCTTAGAGGTCATCCTCTAAGATACTTTGAGAACCTTATATGAAAAAAGAAAATAATATGCCTTAAACAGCTTATGAAAAGAGGATTTCCATTTTGCAAGAACTGATCCATATTTTTCTCAAAACACTGTATTTGCTCAGAACTAAAAAAAACATGGAAAATTTCTGGATCTGTTGGGATGAACAGTCAGGAGCCCAGACAAGGGGTCCTATGAATCTGATTTTTATTCAATGAATATTCATTAAATACAAAATGCTGCAGAAAAATATTTCCAGTTTTTGAAGATAGATCTTGAGAAAACCTTTTCACTGGAATATTTCCAAATAGTTCTGTTTATCACGTTTTCCAAAGATAGCTGGGCATAATTTACACAATACACAGAGGGATCAGTAATATTTCTAGTAAAAATGGGCAAAATGCAATTGTTCTTCTCAGTGCACACATTTAAATACTAGCTACCCAATTAAGTTTGGGTAAAGAATGACAATGGACTTCTTAACTTTCCAGGATGAATGAATGAATTCAAGTGTTTCATTCCCAGCACTGACAGTGCTCAAAGGCTGGTTAGTTGCCTCTTGCCAAGATTGTTAGTTTCAGGCAAATGTAAGCAAAATTCAGATAGAATGAGTAATTTATTGAATTATTTAATCAGTTATATTGGTATGTGCAGCCTCTCGCAGGAGTGAATAAGCAGTCTTTCATTGAGAGGAAAGGGTATACTCATCAACGTGCAAAGAAATAGTTCTGGCCACTGATGCTATGAGTAAGCATCAAGTCAAGTGCCACCTGGAATAAAAGCCAGGCCTGCAACTCTGTTTCATGTGCCAAGGAAGTGCCTCGACTAATGTTCGGAAAAACTTTTAAGTGTGTGTGTTTCGTGTCCATGTTCTCCTAGGCTAAACCCACAAAATTTAATTTCACTCCTCAGGAGACTGAACTGCAAGTGCACAAAGTAATTAACCATGAGCAACTGATGTACGTTACAGTGCTGGAGAGGAAACTGTGGAGAGTATGGAACAATTATCTCCTGCTAGTAAGGCTCAGAGGAGCTTTTGCCTGCTTATTAAACATAAGTTATAGAAGGTAAGAAGGAAGAGTCAGAGAAGGCAAATGCCTGAAATCAATGCACCTGATAAGCATAACAGTGATGTGAATACAGATGCTCTGATGTAGACCTCTGTAGGAAACTTATGAGTATAATTATGTGGTCTTTCTTGCCCTGAAATGAAGCAAATACTGATGAGCCTTCCACTGAAAATTGCAGCCAAACTCTTATTTGAGTTTATTTTTTTCATGAGTAAGGCAGGTGTAGAAGAATTTTTAACAAACAGTGTAGACTAAAACAATCCTGCTTCTCCTTAAGTTCAGGAATGCAGTCATAAAGTGCATAAACATAGCAGCAGTAAAATGTTAAATTTTTTAATTTCCTCTATTAATCAGATTAAAGCCTCTAGCGTTACCATCATAACATACACATACAATTAGTTAAGTATGCAACATCCCCTGAAAAGGTGGACTATCTAATGCTTTAGTGAGAGATTTTCCAGCAGAAGTTTTGGCTGAGGTTAGAAAACACACTTGGACAACCTCAACTTCATTCTAACAGAAGAGTATTTGTGTGGCTTGTTCCTCCTTTCTGCTTATAGCTCTTAATACTTAGAGGTGATCCTCATAGTATCATAGTAAAAAAAAGAAACAAAAGAAACTATTCTTCAAAGCAGCAAACACCAGGGTCTCTGCTTCTAAATTTTTGCATATTGAATGTATGCATATTTTAATTATCTGATTACCCAGGGCACACTAGAACTATTGGGGTCTTGAGAACGAGAAAGGCATGCAAAAAGCTAGAATCTACACCCAAAAAAGGACAACTCTGACATTCCCTGTTCTGCCCAGATGTACTGGCTTTCCCATTCCCTTGGAGTTTTCTTAGAGGAAATGTCGGGTTCCCTTAAGTGCCTTGTAAAATACAACATTTTGAAACAGTAACTGAATTACCAATGTGGATTTTGCAGCACATTTCTCTGTTAAGAACCATTTGTACCCAAAACAACTTATTAAGAATGTGTTCCTATGCATCATCATTCAGAAAATCTAAGTCTTTGAAATGGCTCTGTATCCAACATTTGAAGCACTATGAGAGAAGGATGGCAAGGAAAAGTTAACTTCTGCTACCAATGCACTAAATGGCTGGAAGAAGCATAACATTTGAGGAAGTAACATTTATTAAAACAATATGGATTTCTATCCAGCCACCAGCCAACTATATATAGTGTGTGTATATGGCAATATGTACATGTGCGCTGGGGGGTCAACTTCCTCAATATGATACACACTGGGACACTCATAATAGTAATACCGTGTAAAAGAAATTGAGGGTACAGCCACTTTAAGAAATCTTAACTTATATTTAACTGACCTTGAGATTTTTGGCTGAAGAATCTTAGCAATATCTAGTCTTCCCAGGTCCTGAGTAGCCACTGCTTTTACTGACTTAAAGTAACATTATCTTTACATATGCATAGAAAAAGAAGCCTATTCTTGACTTCACGGTTTATTGCTCAGTTTTCCTGTATTGTAGCTGAACTGAATTAAAAACACAGTGCAAGTGAAAAGGTCTCTCTTCCAGGGAAGCCTGAATATCATTGTGGCTTCAAGACACTGAGCAGCAAAATGTATTTTACCATTGCTGTTAAAAAAATTATTAAGAATGTCACAGAAAGAATAAGAATTGTGGATTTTGGGGAAAAGGAGTACAAGTTCAATGTTTAAGCAGTGAGCAAGTAAAGAAGACAAATTTTCATTTTTCTCTTGGAAGAGAAATTCTTCAGTCATAAAATAAGTAAACCCCAACTGATAAATTTGGTGTGGATAGGGGACATACACTGCGCGACTCTTTTTGTTGGCATTATCAAACCTGAGTTACTGAGGAGTGGAAATAATTGTCTGAATAAGAGACTAGAACTGGATTTACAGGTGCTCCAATACGTGAATTTGTGTTCTACAACAGAAAGTTTAAAGGTTTATTAGATTAGATCAAAGAACAGAATTGAAATGTGGTTTTGAACTCTGTTGTACTTTGATATCAGATTCCTGACATAACACTGTATACTTTGTTCTCTTTAATCATGACGTTTTGCATCCTAATTGTGAATTTATTCAATAGCACTTTTTTGGTGTGTTTTATTTTCCAAATAAACGTTTGGAAATTGAAAAGAAATTGTAAGAAAAACAACTGTTCAAAAATAACTCCTAACCTACACTTAGCCCAAATTTACCTTGGGAATTGAAAAGCTAATTATTTTTTTATTGAGTCCTATAAGCTAGTTACTTTTTGTGTTTACTCTCATCTTTATTCTGTACTTGGTTTCACCATAGTCTGTACAGCACCTGTTTCAGAAGAACAAATAGTAATTAGGGCTGCTAGAGGCTAATATACACCAAATAACTAATATTAGTATCATGAAACTGTAACCAAAATATTTCTGAACAGGTGGTCTGAAGGCCAGGATTGAAATACATCTAAAAGATTTACATATCTCTGTATATTCACCCAAACTTCTCCATTATGATTTTTCCCATGAAACGAAGAAGTACATCTTTTGAGGCTCCCCTATCACCAGCAGCAATTTTCTGCTTTTGTAAACTTGCACAAATTAATCAAATTATAATAAAAGTCTTGCTCCTGTTCTCATTGGCTTCAATCAGAGTTTGGCATTGACTTAGAAATTATAATTATGGGATGGAGAATTATTAGCTTAAATAGAACTTGCAGTGTGCTACAGTTTTGACTTGGAATTTTGTTAGAATTATCACAGTTATTTTTATTGTTGTCTTTTTTCTTAACCTAGTTTGATAAAATAATACAGTGCTTCATGGGATAGCTTCTCATCTTACCTTGTTTTACAAGTTTCATTCTCTGGAAGAATATTACAAGATTGAATTACTAGAATTTTCTTTATTTGGAAGATTCATTAGATAATTTGTGTAAGTAAGATTAAGTTAGGAAAGTAATCCAAATTATCAGTAAAATTTAAGACCATATTAAATTAAAGACAAAGCAGAAGATCATTTATTTAGAATATTCTCACAGAAATTGTTATCTGCAGCAAAAAAATGAAGCCATGAAAGTCCTAGGTGAAACCACTTTATGCAAGTGAACTCAGCATCTGCCGAGCTAATGAAGTTAACTTTATAAAGCTCTTTCTCCACACTGTTCCCTTTTTCGCTTTGTTGAACTTTATCAGATGATCTATGACTCAGATCCTGACAATACAGATGTCAATGTTAGAAATACACTGACTTCCTGAGGGCCAAAATTTTTATCAGTATACTTCTATTTTCAATGTCTTATAAGCATGTTAAACTTCAGAGCCTGCTTGTTTCTCATTTAAGAAACTTAAAAAATTTGCTCTATTAAGCTTAATGCTGTCACAGAAAGGAACTATGCCCTTTCCAGTCTCTCCCATCAAACTCTATGCACCATTTTGTGCTGATCCAGATGACGTCTTCAATCAGCTGTATCTTACACAACTTTTGCTCTCTTCCCTGTATGCTTCTCTATGCCAGTACTTGTTTCCTTCTCCCTTCCTGTTGTTTTTTTGTTTGCTTTTTTTAATTCTGACTGCAGGAAGTTATCTACTGGAGAAAGGGCCAAAGGTGAGGATGCTTCTTAGTGAGTCTCCAAAATCAGTATCTTTCCCTTTACTGCACATTTCCCCTCCTCTCATCCTGTAGTTCTGGAAATGATCAGACGAGACAGTTACTGCCTCACATCTACAGCCCAGCCAACTGCAGGCAAGAGACTTGCAATTGGGTGACTGCGTCACATGCCATACCAGCTGGTGCTTGACACTGATCAGCTTAAGACTTTTTTGCATCCCTTATACATCGCATCTTGACTGTCAAATACTGGGACAAAACCTATGCAATCGACAATCAAAATCATTGCTACTGATAAAGACCAAAACACTTTCTACTTTTAAAGAAACAGTAACATGCACTTTATTTTTAATATGACGACTATAAAAATTGTAATTCTCCAGATAAACATACATGTAATGAGAGTCATTACCATAAAACAATAAACCATCACTGCTATTATAAAACCATAAACTGTTATTCAATATACTATAAAATTTAAAATCTAATTGAAATTGCTAGTTTAGCATAATTCCCACAAGCCATCATTCTTTAATACTGTGAAATGAATGGGGTTTTTGTGGAACTATTAATTGTTACTGACAAGCAATAACCACTGGAATGAAACTCCAATTATCAGCAGCCATTAATCACATTTACTGTCATCTGTGATGTCAAAAAAAATTCAATAATATTCTAAACAGCAGAAAAGAATTTACAGCACTTATATTTTAACTCACTTCATAGAAATCAGATGGTTCTTTTGAGGTAAACATGGAATTAGAAAAGGCTATTTTCAACCTAAGCACAATGTTCAGTCTTGTATTTTCCAGTTTTTTAAAAAAACCCTCTCACTTTATTCTATTTCAAACAAGACTTAAGACACCTTGCAGGTTTATTTCCACGCAGTTATGTACAAATTATAATCTGTTGCACCATGTTACTGCAGTCACATGGCTTTAAAAGTAAGAAATTTTAGAGATCATCTGAGCATGTAGTTCACTAGTCTGTTCCAGGAAAGCACTTAACGTTACTTTTAGGATGCAGGCTTGAGCAGGAGATGTTGTTTTCTTGGAGATGAGGTGTAAATAAGGGTAGCATTGCCTTCACTGTAGTACCTGGTTTCAAATAAAACATACTCACTCAGAACATTTTTAATCTTGTTAATTTTTAAGATTCTGCTGTTTGCTTCAGATAATTTTTTTCTCTCTTTTTTTTTTGTTTTGGAACCTATACAGCGTATCAAGAACATACATGTACATCTTTGGGAACAAAATGATAGCAAATCATTCAGTAGTTTACTACTGACTTGATTGCCCATACATGCAATGTAGGCACTGCAGTTAAAAAGCCACACTTGCAAAATGGGATCTGCTTACCACACCCTTGAAAATACCTGGTATTACAAATAACACTGTTGGACCATTAAGGGCAGATTGTGGTCCTTACTCTTAAATGGTACTGAGGTTGTATCCATACTACAGCAAAACCAGATCATGCTGGGTGATGAGGATTCAGACTTCACTAGTCATTTACATTGAAAGTCTGTCAGCTTTTGATGGCATAATAAGATTTAGATTTAGAATAGTGTTGAAGCACCAGTTTATAATCTGCTGTGAATAACTTCATTTAGAAAAAGCAGTGAAATCCTAAATATTTTCTTTACTATTCTGCGTTTTTCACTTACAGTTTCATCCACCCTTCACAACCCATCAAAGATATAAGCCCCCTAACATGAATCAGCAAAGCAGGAATAACATCTGTTCATAATATACTGTAAATATCCAGCAGAGTATCTTTACGGAAGAAATGTATGAGAAATGACAGTTGAATACCTATCAAAAGAAGCCCTGAAATAGACACAAAATTCATATTCAGCTAGGTCTTAGGCATCTCCAAAGCACAGGGCAATAGTTTGGTTTTCAAGTTTTCAAGTAAAGGTATATTTATAAAATTAAGTATGTGACTGCCTCTGGAAGAGAAAGTCAGAGGTTGCCCATACTAACAATTTTCAGTTTATGTAACCAGCGCTCCAAATTTTTAAATACTGCAATTTCACTAAAACTGGGGTGCGCAGCTGACAGTACGGTTCTGTCATGCACAATGTACTACTAGAGTAAGTCATGCCTTTGAGATTCTGTTCTTTCTGATATAAGGATTCTCTTAAGTTATTGTCACCATTCACCCTTTGGTTACTTAAAAACTCTGGTTAGATAAAAGTACTTTACCGGTCATTTTCCTGCTAAATGTAATTGAACATTCTTCCTCTGAAGCATAGCAAATTTCTGGCCTATCTGCATGTTCTTAAACTAATTGAAGACGTTAAATATGTACACATCTAATGTAATCAACACTATACTATAGTACTGTCATGATCAATTAATAAAAAAAAAATCCAACTGCATAAATGAATTGAACTAGCAGAAAAAAACCTTTGTCTGTCATGAGAAAACTTTGGAACACGATTCTTTCCTCAAATTGAATTTATTATTTTCTTGATGTTTTCCTGAGTTGTTCGATGTGTGATTTGACTAGTTTATAAATTTATTAAAAAATAATAGTAATAATTACCATGTTACGATAAGATTTGAGGTTGAAGAACTGATCCTGAAAATCCATTTCTGGCATTTAATTAAACATTTTTATCTTTTCATAAGAAATCACTAAGTATTTAAAAAGGTTATTTTTCCATTACCAATGCTCCACTTAAAATTTATCATGCAATAGTGCACTAATCTGTGTGTGTTGTTGTGGTAACAGAGTTAATCAGAATAACAGAAATCAAAGTTTTAAAAATGTAGTTATAAATTCTCAATTTATTAGGGTAAGGTAAACACTAGTTCTGTCAGATGCTGCTTATCTTTCATCATTATGGAACTAAATACATTCTCAGAAGGAAAAAAAAGTATACAAATATTACCCTAATAATACCATTCCCTTAAAGAAGATAGTAATAGACAAATGTTTGCTAATTCAGCAGGTATGTTTACAACATAAACTTGAGCTGTCAGTTAACACATACTGAAGATTCCTGCTAACTTAAAAGGAAGGATACCCTTGAGTATGACAGCGAGAATTGAGTTCCCCCATCCCACCCCACTTCCCCCTCTCTCCTACTTCTTATCTCTCATTAAATAATAACTCTCATTTAGTGACATCAGTCATTTTTGCATCAGCCTTTCTTATGACTTGAAGAGAATGTTATGTGGGGAATAATCATGAGTGGCATTTAAACTGAAATCTGTGAAATCTTCATACATTTTGATAATAAAAGTGGAAAACAAGTCATGAGTTGGTATTAACATTAAGCTGAGAAATGAAAACAGATGCAGTAATTTGCAATTGCACAACAGTTTAGCCTGTTCTGCCATCACTGGGCTGCAAGTATTTACAAATGTAAACTGGTGCACTGTCAAACCTTGAGACTGGTAAACTGTACTCAGTGGGTTTGGGTAGTGAGTGCAAGGAGGGTGAAGCTTAGAAGCGTCATACAACTGCGATCCTCTTCTCATTTTACTGTGAGGTTCTGCTGTCTTTAAATGACATTGAGTCACTTGGATGTCGTACGGAAAAAGAAAAAAAAAAGAAATTATCATCCTAACAGCGGGTAAAAACGAACAGGAAAGTAAAATGCATAACCACTAATAGGAAATATTGAGAGTTACTGGACTTGCTCTGGTTTTTTTCTGCTAAAGATCCGGCTGAAGGGAATGATCTTCTACTTTTTGGCTGCTCAAACTGAACACTTGAGTAGATGATAATTTTGAAGATGTCATCTGAAGTATTGCACAATTAGTATGAATAATTTTAAAATATTCTGTTCCTGTAACAGATCATGAAATGCCTCATTTAATGGACTGAGGAGCCTAGAGCCAAGCTATTCCCAAAACCAGCAAGCCTGTACATTTCCATCATTGGGCAACACAAAATTTGTCATTTAAAATTTAAGTTGTGACTGAATAATAGCTCCCAAAGAATGATCTAACTTTGGCTGGACTTTGCTTAAGAGTTAGGCTACAACTCCAAAGATGGCACTGCACGGTGGGAGGGGTGAAGCTGTTTGCTGGCATGGGAAGAATTGAATGTGCAGCCAAATACTGCCACAGTGATGAAAGACAGAGTATTTTTTCACTGCACCTACTTTCCTTAAATCTTGGCTAAGTTCTGGCTGTATTAATAACAATCTGCTTGTCAATTCTGACGTATTGTAAAAGTAAAGCTTTTGTAAATTTGGAGATGTTGCTTGCGTTGGGATTTCTTAGTCCCTGTCAACAGCTCACTTATCCTATATCAAATTAACACAAGTAATTTAGGATTCTTTAATTGATTTTAGCAAATACTCCTCCCACTTTATTGTTCTAATTATTAGTTTGATGGTTTTATTACAGCTGTGCATCTGGATTTTCATTTTTAGAGATTACTGATTTAAAAGTTTTCTCCAGCATACCCCATGTAAAACTGTGTTTTTGATGTAAAGCCATATTATGGTAATGTGTGTAGCACTGCACATAGCATTTGCTGACTTTTGAGTCAACCTACTTTGAGTTTTTTATATACGGTGACTGGCAATTTCTTTCTCTTTAAATATTCCTGATAGGAGTTTATTGCTTTTTGGTAGCTGGAGAGTAGTATAGCACACATTCAACTCTTATACTTAGTTGCATCTCCATTTTAGTTACAGACCTTGTTGCTATAATTAAAAACTATACAATTTGTGTTTATTATTCTATATGCCTTGAGTGTGTTTTCTTTTGCTTGTAGAGCACTCCCCAAGGTAACACAAAATAATAACATGCCATATGGCAAATAGAGTCAGCTGTACACCACACAGCATCTTTTATCATGCAGCTTCTACAAAATGACATTCCCAAGTTTGTAACTGATGATTATGGCATGTCCTAGAGAAACTCTAGCTGTATTATTCTGCTGCTTCCATTAGAAGCATCCTTGTTGATATTCTGAGCCTTTTTTTAACACAAATGCAGCGGCTGCCATTCTGCAAGAATCAACAACCTACAAAGGAACCAGGCAGAATGTCTCAATGTGCTAAGCTTACCAAACTTCAGAAAGTTAGCATAAACACATTATTGCATTATCACGACTTGTGCAACATATAATTGGTACAATGTAACCGTAATAATGAGTTTCATGTAGTTTTCAAGGCTTGACTGGAGATTGTTTGTTTGTTTTTAATGTCTCTGTTCCTGGGGATTCACAGAATGTGTTATTTCAGTAGTGGATTTCCACAGGTTTGGAGTCAATCACCTGAACTATGCTGAGTGGAAGCATCAGATACTGTTCTGTGAAAGTTAAAAATAAGCATAACGTAGGCATTTTGTGGATGAGTTCTACAAACGTTTGCCTACAAAGCTAAATTCTAAAGGGAATTCTCATTTGTGTATATACAAAATGGATGTGATAAGCTGATATTACACTGGAATGTGAAACCCTGTGTTTTTTACCAGTTGATGTGTTGGTATACCAGCATCTTGCATTAGCTTTAGTTTTATGAGTGGAAGGAGAGGCAAGTAGCAAGCAGACAGGCAAATGATGGATATGCAACATGTAAGTAAGAGTATTTCTTTCCATCTTATGCTTGTGGCAAAAATATAATTCAATCTATTCTAGAAGTAAGTCTGCCTCAGAAATTAGGAAAATGTTTCTGTCCTGAGCAATTGCATTATGTAACATGCAGTTAGCTTAGCTTCTCAGCTTGTTTTAGGCTGTAGGGAACATAGAGTCTCCACTGCATTTACTGCTTCCACTATGTCACTACAAGTGGTACAGCAACTTTTCTCCAAAGCAATGGAGGAGAGGAGCAAAGGATGAATCATTTCTCACTGCTCTTCCAGATTTGCTCTTTGGTAAATATATTTTTACTCTTCTTTACCCAGGCTTAGGAAATAGAAGCGTGCTGAAGCTTCAAATGACCTTTCCACCTGACACCAATCTAAGAAGGAAGAGGTAGGACATAACACATAATACTTTTCTGCAGTGTGCATGTAATGCCCCAAGAGATCAGTACCAGGCTATAATAATGTCAGATCTGAGAACTTAGAACTGATTTGTTGAGAAAAAACAGTAAACCACATAGCACAACTCTCTTTTGCTCCTTTGGAAAAGTATTTCTTGTTTAGTTTTCTGTAGGAAATAGTATAATCTTTTATCTAAACAAAATGAAATACAGAAAATGGATTTTATTCAAAGATATGTCAAATACCAGTGTAGTAAATATTTGCACTGAGGGTAATGGCAATTTTGCTCAAAAAGGAGATTATTGTGTGAGTGGGTGGGAGTAGGGTATGTGTGTGAGTACGTATATTCACAGACACATAAAGTGGTAATTCTCAGAAATAGTAGGAGGGGCAAGATAAGCATAAACTATTCTATTTACACATTTCACATTTTATACAGAACAACCTGAATTCCTTACCTGATATTTTAGAAACTTTTTGTCTTTAATTTTTCTTTGTTGCTTATCTGCATCATATCAACTGCCGTTCTCCACTGTTTTCTTGCCTCCTTGTCACATATGAAACCAGTGCGGACTGTATATTGATAAACCTGCATTGACAAATATCTGAGAGTTACAGATGGGCAAATGAAAAACATTTGTTTTTATTACTCTTCTTTTTCAATAAAAACAGAGAACAACAAGAGACCGGGGGTTGAGGTCTGACGTAATAAGTTTGCAGCCTTATTTTTATATCGCTAACCGCTTAAATCCATGCACATAATCCATTCATGCAATCATTTTTTTTCTGAAAAGAATGTGGCAGTAGAAACACAAAATGTGGGCTTATGAGAAACAGAAACTACTAGTGTTTGGCACATTGTCCTTTGGAAACCCAAACAAAACCTTCAGAGTGATCAGCCATGTTTAGAAGTGCCACAAAATAGTTGCAGCATTTATCTGTTTTCTTTTAGAGCTGATCTTGAAGTTTATAACAAGGTATCTATCAGAGACACCACTGCAGCGTTCAGTGATTTTCACAGAATTCTGATCAGGCTTGCAAGAAATTTCCTATACTGTAAATGGCAATTTTCTGAATTGCAATCTAAAGGAGGTTTGTCTGTTTCCTTTTCTCTTTCATCACTCTTTGGTGGGTTGTTCGGGTTTGTTGTTGTTGTTGTTGTTTACTGTTTTGTTTTTTTACTTCCAGAACCTATTTCCTGGCTTTTCTCCAGCTCTTAACAATCCCTCCTCCATATCTTGTGCCTGTTTTTCCCACCTTCGCTTTTGAACAATCATGTCTTTGGGCATGATTTTGTAAATAAAACCTATATTGTCCTCTTTTATGAACTTAGCTATTCCCAACATTCTCATTTCTAATCCTCTGACTTCCTTAATTAAGCCCATTATAGTTATAAATGCCTGTATGGGGAATTTGATCATGATTATTTGAAATGACATAGTTTTGTCACACAAGCAGGTATGAAAAACAATCAAAATTTGGGAATGTATAATGGCACTAATGAATTTTAACTGAATTCAACTGTAGATTCTCGGGACATATTTTCTAAAATTAAAACCATTATCTTTAAAATGATTTTTACATTCCTGGGGAATTTATTTGTTTCAGAAAGACAACAGCCCTATTTGTTAGCCCTTTTGTAGTAGGATTTATGTCAGAATGAAGACAAAAAGCATTAGAAATACTTAAAATGGCTTCTTGTAAATTATTAAAATGGTTCTACCCTTTAATGCATGGAGATCTTGAGTGTTCAGTCTCAAGAACTGCACAAGTCTCTGCAGAAGCCTGGCTGCCACTGAGTCTGGACTGGCAGCCTTCAGTGGCTCAGACACACAAATACAGTATGGGGGTCAGAGCCTTGAATCCAAGACAAACTTAGGCTAAAACCAGCAGAATTTGGCCCCATGTTTCCCTGTGTCTCACTGCCAAAAAGTTTCACGTATAATAAGTGCAGTCATTAAAATTGTGACAAGTAACAGTTAGGTTGTGCATCATTTATTGCAGATTTCTGTGACAGGTCATGTCTTTATATACTTTAACATGTAGTATGTGTTTCCTTAGAGCATACCACATTTTATGAGTGTGTCCAGCTTTTCACAGGGAAGATATTAAATAAAAAGCATTCTATTTCCCTGGAAATTCATGCCACACACCAAACACCATGTTTTCTGTGATTAGTTGGAAAGAACCATCTGTCATGTGCCCATCCCCACATTGCTGAGGAAGGCAGAGACTGAAGGTGAGAAGTATATTTACTTTTGTCAACAAAACCAGCTGTTGCCATTACGTTTAGCTATAAGGCAAACATGCTGGAAAAGGTGACTACCTATTGTGATTCTAGTGCACTGGGACCAACTGTGATTGTTGATGACAAGCAAACCTCTTAAAATACAGAGGAAAATTGCTTTATGGCTTATGTCAGGAGGGCATGTACAAACACAGCTCCAGCGGGGAGCTGGAACCAAGAAGCAGAAACTTCAGGCTAGAAAAGTATCAGGATGAGTTCAAGTGAGGATCCCTCCCCATTCTCCCGCCTTCCTTTTGGTAGAAAATTATACTGGAAAAGAGAACTATTTTTCTCTAATGATAACACAAGATTCTGAAATTAAGCACAGCAGGTAGAAACATCCGGCACAGATGTGAAAAAAATACTGCATATTCATATGCTGAAACGTTTTCCAGTGCTGACAGCTAACTATTCCAAGTGGAAAAGGTACATGCTCTGGTGTTGTTCATCCTCTGCCATTTTCCCCTTTTACATGTCTGGCACTGTATTTCGGGGGCTGTGCACTCTAATCTCTATTCTCACCACCATGCATCAGACTATGAAAGGTATTTACAGAGTTAAATCATTTTGACTTCGAATGGGATTGCAGCAAATTGGTATATTTTCCAAACTTTTGAGAAAGGGAAATGGGATATTTCTTCACTAAAAAGACTTTATTTCCTGGCTACCTTCTTCATATCATACAAGAAGAGCACTGTGCTATGGTGTGAATGTACCTAGAGCATTTTTCAGAGGCAAAATATAAGCATTGGCAGCAAAGGGCACTTCATGCAAATGCATTTCCTGAGTGATGGCTTTTCCTCCCTGATGATTCTGGCAAGACATAATAATTTGGGAAAGTAAGTGGAGTGCCCTGCCCTTCAGCTCTTTTCCCTAGAGCATGTACATCCCCTTGCAAAAAGGATTATGACAAAATAAAATGTTCATTTGGGTGGAGCTTCTTTTAAAATATGTTCAATATATCACTGTAGAAAATAGTAGAGATAAAACAGAGCTGTAAAAGACACACTTTTAGGAAGAGAAAACAGACTATCATGCTTAACTCTATATTGCACTCATATTCCTTTTACAGCCTACCTGTCAGTCCTGTTATCCTTGTCTAGAAAAGAATTTACAGTAAGTCTCTGCTTCAATCAGTTTCCATGGTAACTTGATTCTGTTTCAAAACCTTTACATAAAAATGGTTTGGTTAAGATAATAATGAGCTGGAGTGATTGTCCATACCTGAACTACATCTTTCCCATTGCTCAAAAATAATCAGATGGGGGCATCACTCCATCTGTGCTAGTCGCTTTAGCTTCTACAAGACTGTCTCACTAACCAAGCCAGATCAGTTTCTTTACCATCTGTAAATCTCAGTTTTCAGAAACATATAGCATTCAGGGTACTGGCTAGTGTTTATACATTACATGTATAAGCAGAGTAAAGCATGTTAGGGTCTGAAGTCTTGAGTTCACCGAGGAAGGATCCCTCTGTACGTACAGTACCTACAGCAGGGCTGAAAGCTCCAAGGACCACAGCATCTTTTAAGAAATGAACCAGAAGGGGCAGACTGTCTCCCTTCTAGAAAATGCTTTTCACAAAGGTAGGGAAAAAATTTCCCTTTGGGCCAGATCAGGGGGGAAAAAAAGTTCAGAAAAAAAAAACCAAAAAAAACCACCAAACCAAATGAAGGTCTTAATTCATTCTAAAAACCTTGTGATACTGGCCCATCAGGCTTATTTCTTGCACCCATAATTTCTGATTCTCAGAATAAGAATTTTGACTCAGTTTTACTTGGTCTTTTACAATATTTTTCATAATTCTGATTACTTTATACTGTCTCAAATATCATCTAGGAAAAAGCCAATATTCTTTTTAATGTAACTTAAATACATCAGCGATAACACAAGTTTCAGTTACATGGAAATCTTAAAAGAACTTCAAATGTGGATCTGATAGAGGTCTTCAGCGATTACGCTGAAAATCTGCTGCATTTCACAGAAGGTGACACCTTCCCTGTGATAACCAAAAACTTGTATCTATTCTGTTCTAGATCTGCTCTTCTAAGTTGTATTGGACAGCTTAATATTTGCATAGGAAGTTTTTTGTTCCATAGGAGGCACTGACAGAATTTATGGAAAATAATTTTACACTGCTGTATCTTCCAGGTAGACATTCAAAAAGCTGCTGAATGTAGGAATACACAACGAATTTGCCCAAACAAAGGCTTGGTAAAGACCTCATGTTTTGGCATGGCACAAAGTTGTATTATTTTCCTGTTAGGACTGGTTGCCCAGCTGGTCATTTGTACTGTGTTTCAAAATTTGGGTAGTATGTGATACTGTCCTTAGCAATACACAGAAGGGCACTGCTCAGGAATTTTTCTCACCTTGTTTCTGAATGGCACTACTCATGCAAGGTATATGCATGCTATAGCCTTTATATGGGTTTACTTTTGTGTAGACTAAATTTTGATTGTCATCTACTGATTCATCTAGATAATATAATAACCTAGAAATTAATCTGCAATTTAAAAGGAAAGAATCAGTATCCTTGTCCTATACCAAATAATAGGGGCATACTAGATATTCTATTTAGGCCTACATAATTCTTTCCATGACAACTTGAAAAAACAAGCTTTTAAATCTATTTTTTCCACCTTTTATTTTTAACTAGCAGCTTCAGTTATCCTTTATGTCCTAACACTGTCCTATATACATTAATTTCTGAGGGCAGGGCATTGTCAAATCATGGTGTCATAAATCCATGGAATTCCTCCCATCAGTCATGGCAATAACATCTTCGCAGTACTCCTGCACGTCACTAACGTATGACCTTCTCTGACTGATCTGTGCAGACTATGCTTAATTGAACTGTGCTTTTCCAGTGGGCATTTTAACTATCAATGATTTTTTTCTGAAGCTGACACCCAAACAACTGGTCTCCAGATGAACGAATAATAACATCTGATGCTTTTTTGATTGAAAAAAGTAGTTATTCTTAATCCTTTAAACCTCTTTCAACTCAATTAAACAACTACACATGCTTACACTTTCCATGATTTTTCACTCCTTTCATAATCCTTTGTATAAAAAGGAGTCCTGGTTCTGTGCCTCTTTTACCATTGTAGCACTATTGATTCCACCCTGATGCTAATCTGTACCCCAGAAATACTCTAGTTTGATGTGAAAACTGATAATATTCATTGGCTGCTTGAGCTGGGAAATTTCTTGTTAGTCATGGGCTTTAATACAGTTCTTATTGTACTTAATTAATCTGCTAATTACTGCGTAGTGTATATTTTTTTTTTGCCCTGCATATTGTGTATGTGAACAGCATGCAGCTGCAAAACTCTCTCAAATGTATAATGATATTTCTGTTAAGAGGGTCTTATTATTTTTAACTCATTATGCTGACATACTTTTAAAAAACATCCTCACTTGATTTCAGTGTCTTTTATTATATTAATTATTGCCAAGTATTTGAGAAATATCAGTATCTATTTCTAATTTAGTTGCTTGCTGGTAGGAATTCCAATCAGTTAATCTCTGTGCCTTAAATGCACTCTAAAGCACATAACAGATATTTGTATAGGTGGTGCGCTCATCTTTGTGATATACAGGTGTTTTCCTATCAGAATTTTGCTGCCCTACCTTTTCCCCCCAAATCCTCCTGAAAATCTCTAATGCTACCTTCAATATGCATACAATTCTCTTTCCAGCATCTTTTTTATACTGCTAAGCTGCTCAGTCCTTTAATCTCCACATCCAGAAGCTTCAACAGCTAAGTAACTTCTTTATGTTTGATTTTCATTAGCAAGAACTCCAGATAGTAGATCAAAAGCCCTTGAATTACTACCCAAACTTAATTGTTTTGATGAAGGAATTTAATAGGCAAGCATAAAAATGTGGATTTTCTTAACTTTTATTTTTCTTTTTAAGCAATTTTGTTTCAGTAGTAGAATAATAATGAGACTTTTTGTTCAATTTTGATTAGATTTTTTGTCATTTTTGTTGAGTATGATTCTGAGGAACAGAAGCTTCAAGATAAATAATTTGGCTCAAGAAGCTCACGAGTTCAGTATCTTCTTTACTACTAAAAATTTACAAAACAGGTAGTTATTGAAGCCATGCAAACTAATCAAAATCATGCTGGGCTTACAAACAACTACAATAATACACATTTTTTTAAATAAATAGGGTCTTCTTTATTTCCATCTGAATTATGTAATATTCTCAGCAAGGCAGACGTTTTTAAATGCAAAGAGTGCTGGGGAAGGGGAGTTGGGAGAGAATATTCACCCATCCTACAAATATAATGCAAGAGCTCAGTATTTTTAAGGTAAAATTCTCCTTGCTATGAAAGTCCTGATGGCTGGACTAAGATCAATTAAATTTAATGTAGTCTATTATTCTTTACTAAACTTCAGCTCTTCAGTCCTACAATAATAAATTTTATTAACAATTGTGAGAGGAAAAACCTGAGGTTTAGAATGTTTAAAATCTAGAAGTTAAAAGAAAACTAATAAAAACATGCTTGCTGCTTTTCCACAGACACAGTCATGGGTTGAATTATGGGGTTTTTTTCCCTTTAGGTTTGCTTTCATCTCTATGAATATTACATTTGGGAAATCATTTGGTAGCTATTTTTTGTGTCAAATGCCCAGGTCATATAAATTAGCTACACTGACTTCACTGATGCAGTATGGATTTATATCCCCATGGAATGGAAAGCATACACATGTAACACAGCACAGCATAAAAGCTTTCTCATTTAGCAGAGATGATCTATCTGCAGGAGAATTTCAAAGTACTTAGTATCTTGGACCAAGGACTCAAAAGTTGGTGGGAGATTTACCATCATCCTCTCTGGAGCTCATGGGGAATATTTACACTACCCAATTTTAGGCTACTGGCTCAGACCAGATGATTAAAAGAAATTTAGGAAAGGTAAAGTTGATTTCTTTATGGTCCAGATCATATTTAACAGAAAAGAAAGGACTATGTTCTGTTAAGCTCCTTTCTGAAATTCAAATTATGTTTATACCTTAGGGAAAAGACTAACTAGAGGCTAATATGGCTTGCAAGAGCTTCAGATGATTAACCTACTTTGTATTGCTCTCACCACACTGCACTGGCTAATCATCATCTTTTAGCAATGTCTTTAACAATTAGATAAAACAGCATTTCACTCTTTTCTATAGAAGATGTTATGCAAACTAATATTATTTTTCCTTCACTTTCCATTATAGTTGCCATATGCACTGTGTATAGTAGAATTAATGTAAGAAAATATTCATTTTCTATCCTTGACTAGATACAGACAAGTTAATTCTTTTTTATCTTTACTTTCCCTCTAGGCCCAGTGCCCATTACTATTGAATGAGATTCTATGGGTTTCTCACTGGCAATGAACAGAATTCAGAATTCAGAATTCAGTCAGGCAGTTTCCCACTTAGAAGCTGTTTTATCACTGATGTTTTCCTGACACAATAGACACTGACTGGGAAGTCTGGTAAAGAGAAGGCATTCTTGGCAGTCTTGAATACACTGTCCAGAATGAAAGAGTCAGTTACTACGGTAGTTTTGTGAGGCAGTCTTGAGTATGCATGATGATTACATGGTCTATTTCAGCTCATGAACCAATTATACTAAAGGTGGGAGAACTATTTAATCATCAGTTATTATATATTGGCTTTCAATGGTGGATATCTGGGGGGAAAAAATAGAGTTTTTTAGGTTAATTTTCAGACCTTCCAGCTACAACCCTGCAGCCACAGCACAATTAGAGATACCTAATCTGTCAATTTTTCCTTTCATATATTTCAGGGACATGAACCTTGGTCTTCAGTTTTTCAAGACAATATTTCAGAGATGTTTTTAATAACTGGTGTTAGAATGGTTTTTCAAGCAACATGTGAATTCACAATGGCCAGTTCTACTATATGTGCAGTATATTTGCAATTCACAGAGGAATGTGACAAAGGGGCTTTTACTGTTTCATTTTAAAGTTTTCCTGTGTCCTGAGATTCTCTTATAAAGCTTGTAGTATTCTTGTAAGAAAATTACACTAGCTGATTCTTACAAAACTGTGCATAGTTGAACTGTAATGTTGTAAGTGCTATTTTTCTGTGTATTCAAAAGTGTATTCTTTAACACTTATGTAAAAAGGCTGTACGTAAGAGAGGAACAGACAGCTGCGCTTATTAGTATGTCTTACTGTATGAGGTTTTTCTGGTAGGAAAATGAGCCAGCTTATTATTAGATAGAAATATTATTAAGTGGAAATAAATTTAGATATCCCTGAGAAAGCATTTTGGAGCAAAATAAATACAAGAAATTTATAAAATTGTTTATATATAACTAGAAAATGACAAAGGTGTTTTTTTGTCAAGGAATGCCATCACAATACCAGTGTCATTTCCTTTGAGAGACGGTACTTATCTATGCACAATACCAGGCCAGAGACAGCCTTTACTACCTCAACAAAGGAACCAATGATGACAGAGTACAGAAAATGAATAGTTTAGAAAAATATTAGGTTTAGGTACATGTACAATGCTAGTTTGAACAGTAGATACATTCTCCATTCAACTACATGCTGAATTCTATAAGAGTACCTAATTCTTGTTATTCATGGGACCATCAGGGTAAAGAAATAATCTTCCCTGGACTTCAGACAATTACCTAATGACATTGCCAAGAGTAGTTGCTCTTCTTTCCATCTTCTTGCACATCATCAAACAAAAATACCTCTCTTTCCCTAGAGATACTTCGTTACTAAACAAACTTAAATACTTACTGAAAACACACAAATCCCTGAAAACTGTTACGTGGCATAGGAAGAGAGCAAAAGGTATTTTTTAATACCAAGATGTCCTGTGTCTAGAATAGAAGGGATGTTACTTGTTAAAAGTGCTCAAGTGACTGAGAAAGAGACCACGCCACATGTGACAAAAGGAGGCAAATGATAATCAAGAGCTCCTGCCTGTCAGATTCTGTAGTAACAACTTCTTTACCTAACTGTGATTATTCATTAACCTTCACCATGCAACCACCATGCTCTAGTTGCAGACCATAAGGTACCTCTTAACTACTCAATGTATTACTGCACTGCACTCAGCAGCAGTATGTGCATCTTAGCCAGGCACACAGGCCTCTCAGACCTACCTGTGCTTAAATGTCTGCTTTATTTACACTGCCCCTAGATGTCCAGTGCTAGAAGAAGTAGAAATGTCAATTGAATAAGTAGAACAAGGATACATTTGTGACAGCAAAGACTGGATGGTTTTGGAGAGCTTTTTGCTTACCACATCTAAGAGAAGAAGTGCATCTTAGGAGCATTTAGTGACCAAAAAAACCCAAACAACAAAAAAAACCCCACATGCAGAATTAATGTGTAATATTCTTTTTTAATACTGCTTCTCCTAATTCAAAGAGTTCAGTGCCATTTTTTAACATTTTTAACATGTTAACATTTCCTAAGTCCACACATTTCAGAAACTATGTATTTAAAGGTCTCTTTCCCAGAACTGTAATAATAGAGGATTTCATTAGCCACATTTAGGGATTTTAAATTATTGCTGCAGAAACTACTATATTATAGTGCACAAAGGAGAAGAGAAAACAGTTTTCTCCCACAGCAGATCCTCAGTGTGCATTACATGATTCATAGGGAGAACAATCATATAAATGAACTGTATTTTTCTGTTTGAAAAGATTTAAAGCTAAGTTTATTTCCAAATTAAGAAAGTGTTATCGAAGTAAAAGACAAAACTCTCACCAGCAAAAACGTTACATGAAAACTAAGCACACAGTATATATTATGCATGTGAGCAACTTGAATTTGGGAAGATAAAAATGTGTTGTTTTTTTTTAAGAAAGAAACTATGAGGACTTGCTGTAAATTCTTAAAGAGACAAGAATGTCTTCTAATGTGACATAATAAATACCTTATGGCCTTATGATTTTTTAATTTCTACACAGACTGTGTACTAAGAAAAACTATCAATTTTCTTTTTAATCCATCCATTCTACTTCAGTTTACTTTGATTTAATTTCTTTTGCCTGCTAGGTCTCATTCATTTAGTACAGACTCACTTTTCCACCTCCTGCATAGCTGCATGCTCCTTGGCCATGGTGGTAGCATGGCATGCACTTTTCTAAGGAACTCCTATTCTGATCCTGGACCACACGCGCTGGAGGTAGCAGATCAGCAGACATGCCAACTAGCTTTGCCTGCAGTATATTGTCCTGGAACAGGACAGAGGCACCAGCATTGCATTTCAGTCAGAAAAATAATGCTGACTGTGGTGAGGTTTGTTTGTGCCACCTCCTTCCCAGCTATGGATTCTTTCCATGCAGAAGGATGTTATAGCCCTGCTGTCACTAACTTCACTGGTCAGATTTGTGTAACAAAGGAGATAGGTGTGCTGGATTTGAGTCTAGCCTTTTAAGCTGTGCCAATACTATTTTAAAATTACATGCTTACTGTTTACCAATGGAAATAATCTAAAGCAATTTATTCACTAGTAACTCCATTTTTATCCTGCCTCTGACCTCTTGTGTCCTCCTGTGTACTCTGATTGTAGCTGGTGTAACTTTGTATTTGACAATTCAAACACTGACTGCATCTGTTGCAGAAAAGAACTTTAGGGGGGGATGCACAATCTATGTGGAAGCCCGTAACGCAGGTGGTCAGCTCATGCTAAACTCTCTGTGCAATGCCTGCTGTAAGAAACCACATTTCAGGTCACTAATCCACAGAATCCTGAATATTTTTTTTGTCTTTACTTGCACAGTATAGTAAGTAAATGTAATACAGTGCTCTCAGTACTTTTGGTGTGTTTATCATATGTGATTAATGACTAGAAAAGTTTCCAGCTCAATTCTCCTGTGAAAGAGACAATCCAAACAAGCATACTTTAAAGCTGGAAGTGGCTACAGTAAAATCTGTATTGGCAAAAGTGAGGGGGTTTTAGCTAGCTAGTGTGCCAAAGTTGCAACTATGTTTGTTTTAGTCCTCCTTGTTGAGGAGGAAACTGTCAGAAATTCTCTTGTGTTGAGAAGCATCTAGTTTCTATGTCCCACTGTACATGTTGACTTTTTGATATTTCAGTCTGTGAAACAAGGACTTCATTTTACAAAGGTAAGACACAGACTTTAGCAGCAAATCCTGAGTATGATTTATGGGTTCTGTAGGCATTATGTGTAAAAAAACAAAGGTTAGTAAATGCTAGGTGTAATTCACCAGTTAGTGCAATATGTGACCCAATACTCTAGGTGTCATCTGTTGAGGCTAAGTCCTCCTTGGCCATACCCTCATACCCTCTAACCATATAGCAGTTTTCCCACCATTTCAAGCTGCAAAGACTAGTTCCCTATGGTATTTTGCATCTCTTAATATTTTTATTTTGAGTTTTATGACAATATAGTATCAATATGGTGAAACTGAACTATGCCATTTCCCAGGATGGCCGGCCTCTGTCAAACCTTGTCCTCCCTGACCATGTGTCTCTGTTGAGAATGAGACACAAGGTAGTTACTGCCTGAATCTGAGAATTACTTGTATGGCATCTGCCTTCACCCGATACCATTTCATCTCGCAAGTATGTGGGTATCCTCATGCCACATTTACAGAATTTAAGCTTACATGGTTGGGAGCTTCTGCCTGCTCTTTTTCCCTTAACTTCCCTGGCACAGACCACAGCTGATGTGTACCCAAATACAGATCTATAGCTGCACTTTAAAATTTCACATCCTGCCCATAAAATTATTGCAGTAGCAAGGTAACAACAGCGTATCAGCTCCTTGTTGCTACAAATGTTTAATTGGCTTGATATAAAAATATTTTTAAGACAAATAGGAAAAGCAAAACAAGAATTTGACTTAAAACATGAACAATTTAAACTCATTATTGGACTGATTCTGACGTAGTTTAGAATTAAGAAAAAAATTAAACAGACATGTTTACTATGTATTATGAAATACTGAAACAGACAACAAGCTGTAGCATCATTCTTAATGCACTCTATAATGAGTGGAAGGAGTAATTGGCCCTGGCTGTGACTTCAGTTCATTGGCAGCCTCAGCCATTACTGTTCGAAGTTGCATTTTAGGCTGAATGCTGACTCTTATATCTGTGGAGAAACTTTCTGTTCATTCTAATTAAACTGGATAATGCAATTCATGAACTGTTTCTGGATCAGTGCTCTTCTTACTTTAATGGAAATCAGTGAAAAATAAGTAGGCTTTCACAGGAGGAAATAAAAGTACAAACTCAATCTCAGGAAAACAGCCCATGAAGATTTGTCAGAAGTAAAACACATTGGTGACCTGCAGCCTTTCCTAGGCTTAGTGCACAATACTCGCCTTGGAAATGCTAATGGCCAGATGGTACTATTTCATGCTGCTTTGAAAGGAGTTATCAAATCCTGCTGCTAGCACATAGCCATGTAAGCCAGGGTTTTAAAATAAGTTATCAAATCTTGGCACTGATGCATCACCAAACAACCAAAGGCTTTACAATAATGCTGTGGAATGACCAAACCAAATCTCAGTAGAAAGGGAAACCAGAACAGTTCTGTGACTGCAATTACAACAAAAACGGCTGCAGTTTGCCCAGTGCACAAAATCCACTGTCTCTAACAACCTCTTTTCCAACATGTTTTGCTGTTTAGAGCTCCCTTGCAAACTGAAAGATATAATAGTGCCTACTCAGAAATAGAAATACAGCACTGAGTTAAAATTCTCCTAGCCTTTCTCCAGTTTCTTTCCCTTTACCTGTGCAGAGGGAGCTTTCAATGAACCTGTGCAGAGGGAGGTTTTAATAATTTCTGTTTCTCCTGTGGCCTAAAGCATTCCTCCTTTAACACTGTGAATAATCTGGAGAGGCATCACTTGGGTAGTAGCATGTGACGCATTGCTACTAAAGAAAACCAAGTGGGATTTTGGACAGTGAAGCAGAAATTGAGTTGCTTTCCTGGTTTTAATGATCTTCTTTTCAGATGTAAGGCTGTTCCTTATTTTTTGTCAGAGGGTCTGTAGGTCTTTTTTTAACTATTGTCACATGATGCAATAAAGGTGGTTTCTACTTTCCATCATGTGATGTAATTTGGAGCAAAATA
The DNA here is from genome assembly GCA_009867235.2 of Psittacus erithacus. Lineage (NCBI taxonomy): Eukaryota > Metazoa > Chordata > Aves > Psittaciformes > Psittacidae > Psittacus > Psittacus erithacus. The sequence goes on from WYDI02001033.1 coordinate 36,594, forward strand.
TTAATTGGTTTTGTGGTGAACCAACATTTCCACAACCTCACAGTTGATGTGATACTGTGTTGTCACCTGGGCAGCTAGAAGATCCCAAACATTGTGACTGTGTTCCAAATGTGTACTGAAAAAAATTTGTCCAAATTCTCATTTTAAAATTCTGCAAGAATCTTTCATAAACAGAATGAATATTTCTCTGTGAGTCATTTAACATGGGTACTTCATAACTGTCTAGGATGTTTAATGATAATGCTCAGGTTTATATGGAGACTTTAGTAAATTATATACTAGCAGCAAAATCCTTTCAGTCCTGCCGGGGCAGCAAAGTGGATGCTGACTACAATCATGTGTCAAGGGTGCTCATCATTGCAAGCAGCTGGCAGGAAAGAGGGCCAGGCCCCTATCTGTAGCTACAAAGCCTAACCAGAAGACATCTTTTAAAAAGTACTGATTGTCATGTCTCAGATTCTCAATTCCAACTCTATCCCTTGCTGCCTTTGTCAGTCCCAACTGTTTTCCCCAAGCTGTTTCTCTTCTGTACTTTTTCCTGCCTTCTGAGCCTCAATGAAATTAAAATGTCTCAAGCCATTAATTGCAAAGGTATAATTGGTTTTCCATGATGTAAAATGAATTCATCTGCAACATGGAACATTTAGAGGACAAAAAAAACCCCAGTCAAATTATCTGTTAAGACTTTAAAAACAGTAATTAGATCTCAATATTTTATGTGGCAACACATGCTTCTTCAATAGTTTCAAAATTTTCATTTCTTATTAACTGAGATTACATCAACTTGAGTTAGCTCTTATCTCTTCTCTGTGGTAGCATTATTTGTTGCCATCTAAGTACTCCTCCTGACAAAAGGAAGGACCTACTGTTTAGGGTTGAATAGTGGGGAATTAAGAAGTTCCCATGAAAAAGCTTTTTTTAGTTTTGATGATAACACGTAGGTGTAACAGCAATGAAGAGATTTCCTACATGAGGATAAGACTTGCCTTGAATGAAGCACTGCACCAGAGTATGCCTAAAACAGATAGCTACGATTCTGAATGTGGCTGAAGTTAACAGCAGTTAACCTGAAATAAGAGGCTTCTTTTAGCATGAATCTAACAATTTAGCCAGAGTCTAATCTCAGGAGTCATTATGTACCTTAGTTGTATCACCTCAAAATGATCCTTTAAATATTTACAACACAAAACATTTTAACATGGCAAATGCAAACAAAACCCTGTGAAATTAAAAAAACACCTCACCATACCAAACCCAAAGCCAAAAAGACATTAGAGCTAGACTACAGATTCCTTAACAGTGGGAAACTGATTTTCCCAGGACAAAGTGAGGGAGTACTTAGTATATATACCTAAATGTCAGACTCCAGACAAAGTTCCCTGAAGTTATTCACCTTCGAGTGTAATAAAAAAGGCATTTGAATTCTGAAATAGCTGCTGCTTAAAAATTTGGCTTTATTCCGTTGCAATAAATTCTAGAAGCCATGCAGAATATAGATCCCTAAACTTTTACATATCTCTGCACTTATATTCATCATCCTTGTACCAGAAATATGAGAGCCATCTCAAATTCTGCATCTTAATCTGACTAAATAATTTTCATGTAGATTTTACATCCCAGAAGTCTGTTTATGATCTTCAAAGCTATTTCAGCTTGTCTTAAGAAATCCCGTATCTTTGATCGTATCGTTTGAAGATATATCCTACCACACCAGTAAAAAGAAATGAACGTTTAGAGAACACCTTCAGGTAATTCAGAATCTTAAACCAATATAAGCATAATTACTTGGAGAAATACAGATCAAACCAGGGAGCCAGTCATCTTGTTCCTCTGTTAAGGGAAGACTTTGCAAAGGAAAGAGCCCTTTGTGATATTTCACTTGCACCAATTAACCATGTGGCGTCACCTTTCCATGCTGGCACACAGAGGCTGCAGATTCTGGAGAATCAGAAAGAAATCAAGGACATTTTTGCAGAGATCCTAAATTATACCTTATGTCCTGCATACTTCTTTTTAGTCTGCTGGTAAGTCTGAACAAGATTTCTGTGGCTCTGGAAAGACTCAGTGGAAAACCTACACACTATTAGCTTGCAGTACTTATAGCACAGTATTTATTTCAATGGGAACATACTGTATGTCATTCCTGTTGTACCCTCTGCCCTGTGCCTGTGTCTTTGTTCCCTGAATCGACAGTGTGCTGTGACCTACCAGGCCATTTCCATATACAACAGTATCGTTTTATGCCACAAAAGAGACAGAGAATGGCTGCGGTGGCAGTTTGCTTTACTCTAACAGCCAGATACTCCCTTCTTTTACAAAACACAAATCTGTGGCATCTATATGGAAAGAGAGAGTGAAATACTAAGTTGCGGGGCTCACTGTGGCCACATCAGCACAGTCTCAGCAATAACATGTAACCAAAACATGAATACCTGAATAGCAACTAGTAAAACCAGAGTACTTCTCCAAAGCCTACAAGAAACCAGAATTGCAGTGTACCCAGAGTTGCTGCTTTGTCCCTATATTTTTATACGAATTCTATTTTCCTGCCAACTGAAACTTACTGAGGTACAAATTATTTGCAAGTTGTGAAGGGAAGTCACATTATTTAAGATCCTTCACTGACCATTTATGCTAGATTGTTGAAAGTAGTTTTATTTATGATTTTTCACTATTTTTTCTATCTACCGTATATCACATAACGCATCATAAAGTTCTAATGCAGTCATGATTCAGTGCCATTAACAGCTGCACAAACAATACAAACTGTAGATCTTCGGTTTCTAAATTTCAGTTTTATGTTCAAGAGCCAGAATATCTTGAGTTTGGTCTGTAAGTCATCCTGCCAAAGGCCATTTCTTCTTTGTGCAATATCTGTAGCTGATTCCTGTAGTACCTTCTAACATTAAAAATATGAGACACTTCTGAAATATTTTCAAACTTGATGCCAAAATGATTTATGCAATTAGTCTGATACAAGCAAGTACTAAAAAAGCTTTGCAATGCCGATTCTTGAAGATGCTAGAAAGTTCCAGCTCTCTCTAAATTCAGTTAATCAGAATTATACTACCTATATACACATCTAAATAGGAATGGGAGGAATACCTAATATCTTCTGTACTGAGGGACAGTACTAAAAAATATTTTACATTGATGCTAGCAAAGGCAAAGAGACTTAAAATACTCTTGCAAATCAAATTTATTTGTCCCTGCCTTAACATTTGAACCAGTATATTTTTATTCAGCAGTTCATTTTGTTTCTGTGATGCACTGAAAACAAAGACTCGATTTTAACTAGTAATTAAGTTTTTGTGTGAACTAAAGCCAAACACTACAACTATTTTTACAAAATCAAGTGACAGGAAAGGACATCAAAATGTAGAGAGAAGTAGTGGAAAGTCCTTCAGATAAGATTCTAAATTGAAATGTCTCCTGATGGAATGACTATTCATAGATAAATAATGAGTATCCACATAGTGCTGTGTAGAATTTCAGAAACATTTCATGCCCTTTGGTGCACAAACAATAACTTAAAGAAAAAAGGTGATTGCATTATTTTTGTTCCAAACAGATAGTTTGGGGTTTATGCATACTTTTTGAATAAGGAATTCTAAGAATTTGAAATATATGCACATGCAAAAGAACTCATCTGAAAGTACTGCTCCTTGTGAGTTTACATCTCCAGTCACAAAGCAATTTAAACCCTCTCAGTCAAATACTTCATTTGTCTCACAGAGATTGCACAGCACTACCTTTCCTTTTAAGCCTGTCAGTACAAAGTATCCTCCAGCAGGTTGAAGATGGTATTTAGCACTTTCCCTCTCACCATGAGTTAAACCCAATGTGGCTTCCTTCATCACCAGCAAACCTCCACCACACCCTGAAAAGGAGATATCACAGATAAATCATAGTAGGTCCACATACCTTAATTCATAAATATGGTAACTTGCAGCCCAGCATTATCAGTACCATCAAATATTTCCTGAAATAATCCTGAAATATCCTGAATGGATAACTATAATGTTTGAATTAAGACTGTGTATTTGCTAACTCAACAAACTTGTATTTAAAATTAAAGGCAGATTAATTAGAAGCAGCTATCCTTTTATCATGTTCAATGAGAGGAGTAAGTAATTTCCTTTAACACACAATAAGACATGAAAATCAAATGTAAAAGTACAACTCTGAAGTGTGCATACAAATGCTGCTTGAAAAATATTTCTAGGTATTTCCAGCAACTCACTTCATCTCCTTTCAGAAATTTGGCAATTAATTGCTTTGACAGACATTCTTTTTTAATTTGTTCTTTGTCAAAGACTCCCCAAATCTACTTTGAATTTTTTCTTAAAAACAAAAAACATCTTTTTCCTGATAGTAGCAGTACAAAACGTTATACAAATATTGTAAGTTTTGGACTCGGAATTTCTTCAGCTTTGTCACTTGACAGTGAATCCTACCATCAGAAGCAGCTGCTGAGCAGAACATGGTTGCATGCTAAACAAGTAGTTTGAAAAATGAAAGTGTCTCCCCAAAATAATAAAAACAACTCAGTCCATCTCTGCACATTAACTCGGGTTGCACAGACACTCACTGAGTGTTTATTAACAGACAAAAGATAATTTATTGGAATCTTTTGAATAGGGTTTTAAGCGATCATTCTGGCCTATGCATGACTGTTTCTGTCAACCACCTTAAACTATGTACAAACCATCTCCTAATGCCTTCATTACATACAAAACACTGTCTTGTGTTACCATTCCTGCATCTCCAGGAAAATGCTGCAGAAATTGTTTGGGGGACTCCTTCAGACTAACAGATTGCCTACCCAGGGCATTAATTAACAACCTTAAGCATTAATAAGGTGTCTACTAAGTGCTGTATACACAGCAGGGGCTGCTTTTGGGAGTTTCCGGAAGTGTCTGAAATTCCCACCTGTAGACCTCCTGCAACAATTAGTCAAACATTTTGCTGTGAAGACAGTTGGGTGTTTGGTCAATTCCTTTGTCTTTCTTTGGGCTCATCTCTACGGAGACTAATTGGGAAGTTCCTGGATCAATGTGGGAATTTGATGACTTTGCACTGGGTAGGCACACAGGAATGGCCCTGATACTCAGCTACATAATTATAACCACAGTAAAAACTTGAATTTCATTCTTGTATCACAATTATAACTTAAATTCCATATATCTTGCACTACAAGATAGTATGGAAAAGTTTTGGCAAATACACACAGTGAGTAAAACGTACAACAGATGCTCCATCAAATAGAGTTCTAATTCAGGAGTCCGACTTGGACATCCTGAACATTAGGGATGATAGGTTTGTATGTACACTGGGGTTTTGATAATACAAGTCAAGTACAAGGCTTAAAAAGGTCCATAAGCTGTCCCTATAGGAGAGAAAGGCAAACTGAAAACTGACATTTTCTACTGAGAGGTTCCCATGAAACTGGCCACGTGGCAGTCATTTCAGGTATCTAAGCCATCTCACCATGGCTTTCTTGATTTCTGTGGTAGCACAGTTGAACACCTGTTCAAAGCCTTACTTCAATATTCTCTCTTGGGAGCACAGAGTAGAGAATATAGTTAATGCTGATAAGGATGCTATAAGAGGAGTCTGCAAGATCACAAACCTAATAAACAATATGGAAAAGAAGAGAATAAACTTCCAATGCTTCCTCTTCCCCCCAGCGCATTTGGTATCCTAAATTCCACAGAACATGCATAGACGATAGTTTAATTGCTCATCTCATGTTGAAAAAACTTAGGAGCTTCATCCAGTACCAGATGAAATTGAGGGGGTCCTGTATTCTCAAACAGACAAAATGCTTGCAACTAGAAATCAAATTGGAACTGTGAAACTTAGCTTTAAAGTGAATCATATTAGAAGTTATAGGTTATGAACAGATCACTGTAATCTTGTTATCAAGGCATTTTTTCCTAACTCTTTAATCCTAAGTACTTGATGCAGCTACATTGCGTGGTTTTTTTTACATAGTTCTTCCTTTTGTCTGTTGTCGTGGTTTAAGCCCAGCTGGTAGCTCGCTCCCTCCCCTTCCTCTCCCCTGCTCCCGGAGGGATGGGGGAAGAGAATGGAAAGAATATAACTCCCACGGGTTGAGATAAGAACAGTCCAGTAACTAAGGTATAACACAAACCACTGCTGCTACCAC